>OU427001.1:5840764-5858264 GCA_911387935.1 Dolichovespula saxonica
TAGAGAAAGAGAGAGAGAGAACAAGGTGAAAGCTATGAAAATAAATAACATGAAGACGAAGAAGAAAAAGAAGAAGAAGAAATGAGGAGGATGAGGAGGAAGGGAAATAGTCAAATCGAAGAAAACCGTGACGTTTTTGTTGCGCGTTATTTGTATTATTTCGAGGATTCGTGTTTTATCCTTTTTATTTCTTTCTCATTCAGTTTCCATCCTTCTTTTTTTCTCACGACGACCTGTCGTTATGGTGCACACGTGTGTGTTTGGTGTTGTGCCGCGCGCGTCGTTCCTCCTTCGTTCGTGTTGAGGAAAAAAAAACAAAATAATGATAATAATAATAATAATAATAATAATAATAATAATAATAATAATAATAATAATAATAATAATACGATACGATTTCACGTATGCTGTGTCGTTGGCTGGTTGATTGGTCGGTTGATTGGTTGGTGTGCTTACGTTCTTCTGAATATCTCTCTCTCTCTCTCTCTCTCTCTCTCTCTCTCTCTCTCTCTCTCTCTCTCTCTTTTCTCTTTTCTCTCAGCTTTGAAGATGCCGTGAGTTGAGTAACTTACGTACACGTGACTCCCCGTCGTGTGTTGAATTTCAACTCTACCAGTCGTACTTAACAACGCGCGTAAATTCAAATCCGATAGGCCGATGGAACTCATAAAAATAGCCCTTACCTTGCCAACATCATTTCAATTTATAATAGTCATTTTGATCGTATAGAACATATATTACGTATTCGCGGGCACAGGTCATGAACAGCTTAGACGTTCTATATATATAAACATATCTCTCTCTCTCTCTCTATATATATATATATATATATATATGGAGCAACGTTAAAATCATAAGTACAATGCGCTCGACTATCGTACGATATTATTACGCTCTGTTTCTCTGTTATTGCATATATGAATAACAGATGATATATAGTTGGTTTGGACATTAGTGAACCGTAAGAGAGTAAATTGATGTCGTGCAAAGGAATTCTATATTCGCTGATTTTAGGTATTCTTATTTATTATTTATTGTTGTTATTTTTTCTTTTTTCCTTTTTTTCTCTCGACTCCTCCCCCTCCCACCCCCTAAAATAAGTCCGTCGTATCGAAGTTTCGTTGTACAAATATACCGGTAAAGAATGAGATTGTTTCTCGAGTATGTAAGGTTGGTTTATATATTATATCGATCGGGCTGTGTGAAACAAACGACGATTATAAGGAAATAGGGTCATATTTATTTATTTATTTATTTATTTATTTATTCACGTATTTATTTATTTATCCAATCCAATACGTATATGTAAGTCGCATATAGAGCAGACGAGAAAAAAAAAAAAAACACTTTTCTTCGTCATGTTCGATTGAAACGATTCTCGAGTGGGAAGCAGGCGTGCGCGAACGTTGTCGATTATTTGAATACGTTAACAAATGACTGACGTGTTTTCCATATATATATATATATATTTTTTTTTTTTCCCATAGGTTTCGATAAAGTTGTCGTTAAACAAGAACGCCCAGATGAAGCGGAGATCCGAGAATTGGCTGCCAAAATGGTGGAAGCGAACAAGGCGAAAATGGTCTCGGCGGCGGCGGCGGCGGCAGGAGGAGGAGGAGGAGGAGGAGGAGGAGGTGGGGGCGGAGGTTTATCGGCACAGCAAAGAGCCGCCAGTCAGTGTTTATCCTCGTCGCAGGCCAATCTTCCTGGAATCCTTGGTTATTTGAACAAGCGCCCGGCCGATTCGACTGTAGTGAAAACAACGGGAACGGGGGAGGGTGGCAAAGCACCTTTGGACGATGAAAGCCAAAGGGGTAGATTCGGATGGACGAGTTTCGATGAGTGTCACATACCTTACATATTCCGTGCCGGTGAAAAATATTGCGCGGTACGAATCCTAGAGTCTAAGCTGTTGAACAAGTACCTGAGTTACCTGCACTCGGATATCTATAGCTGTACGTGCATAAGAAGTTACTATATTACGGATGCCGAGAGTAAGCTATTCAACGAGATCAATATCAAGCATTGCGATAATCAATTTGGGAGGGATCAGTTTACCTGCAAGGATCTCGTAGTTAGGTTATCCGACGCTAAAGAATTCTATACATTTTTGGACGTGTGTTATACAAAGTTAACGGCCGGCGCTAATTCAAACGTAACGAGCAGGCACAAGGCCGAGAAGTGCGGTTTCATACGGATAAATAAGGAATCTGTGGTACCTTATACGGTTAAGGACGGTCTCCAATACGTACCCCTATTTTATTTCGAGGGCGAAACGGAGAATTTGAAGTTGAAGGCGGAGAAACTTGAGGGTTGGGACCTTTCGTATTTGAAGTTTTGTTGCAAGGTACAGGGTATAAGAAACGAACTCTTTGCAAGTGAGACATGCTCCGTGATCAGTTTGAGTGATATTAAAAGTTACTTTCCCCCTGATACGGGGTTCGAAGATTATTGGCCGAACAAAGTGATGGACTCTCAGTTGTTAGTGAGTAGCAAGGGTGGTGGGGGCGGTGGTGGATGGACCAGACAACCCCCTACGCCACCGGTGTCCAAGACAACATCCGTACAAAATAATACGAGTAAGGCGAGCCTTAATTCGCGTACGGGTCCTTTACAGACGATATTACCACGCGGATCTAGTGCAACGAGTGCGGCTCAAACGCAAAGAGTTAGTCAGTCTAGGCAAACTGCCGCTACGACGCATCCGGCTCATTCCTCTCCATCGTCACTGTCGTCAGGGAGATCTAGTATCCCAACTCAACCTATGCTAAACGTCGTACAGGGTGTTGTCAATGGGTGGTCTGGACTGGTCGGTGGTCAACCGACTTTCCAAACCGCCCTTGTCTCTCAGGCTAATTCTCTGATACGTACGCCACCTCCGTTAAACATGCACAATGTAAGTAAATCTATAAACCTTGGACTAACCTTCTCTTACGACAATGGTTAATCCATTGAAATGTCTGCGGTAGATATCTGCGTCAAGCAAAACCTATACTACTCATCAGTCAAGAAGTAGAGGGGGTGGTGGCGGAGCAACGGCTCAGTACCCTGGAGTTTATCCAGTTACTACTATGCAAGCCGTCGCTCAGGCCCAACCACCCCCTCTTGTCAGAGCAACGGCGCACACCAGTCAACCTAATCTTGGGTGAGTTCAAAGTATAAGATGTTTTGTTTCAATGATCGTAAGCATATATATCGTCTATAAAATTCTTCACTCTTTTTTTTTTTTTATAGTTTACACTTCATCTTCGGCGCACTTTCCCCAAGTGACTTGTGCTTGCTTTATGTTTTCGATTATTTTAAATGGTCAATTATTTGATAGACAGTACGACATGTATATAAGTTCCATAGAGAGATATTAAGTAAATTATCGTGGATCTTTTTTTGCCGAATATATTTCTATTCTTTAAATAATAATATCTTGTGGACGTATATGTGTATAAAATATTACGTATTTTTAGAAAGATATAATACAGATTATTCTTTTTTATACATAAAGTTGCTTAAAGTTCTTCATAAGATAAATAATGGAACGATATATATTAAAACATGTTTTTCCTTTTTCTCTTTCTTCTATTTTTGTTTTGTTTTGGATAAACGTATCAGTGAAGATATATATTGGCTTTTTAATTTCTTTCTTTACCAAGCACCGATTATCAATTATTTCTTATTTGATGTTTAAAATATTCATCTACATAATAGATGTAACTATTATTTATTATGTAGATCTCTGCACTGAAGCTTTATGCATTTGTACATACAATGTATAATTTTTTTTGTATAGTTATCCAACCTATGGGAAGGATGACTGGTGAGTCTCTGTTAAATGTACTATAGTTTTACTACTACTATGGAAAGAGTAAGACAGCATGCACAAAATTAACACGAATAGATATCATTTGATCTATGCAAACACGCAGTTATGTTGTAATTAATCGATTAACGAAAGCTAAATATGCTTCTATATTTCAGAAGTACATATTTTGTCTGATATTTTCATAATTGATTTATGCCTAGATCAAATAATCATAAGTATAAAAAAAATTTCAATCAGTTTTTTAATTATTCATTCATAAATAGCATTTATACACACACACATACATATATATGTATGTATGTATGTATATATTAAAATGATATAAAAATAACAATTTCATTTTTACTTTTGAGAGATAATGAAACGAATTAACATGTAAAGTCCATTATCAAATTAATTAATTTGAAATTTCAAAATTTGTACTAGATTTAAAATAGTTTCCTCTGCTTGAAAAATAGTTTTCATTTTCTATAGATTTTACTTTATCGTTATCATTATTGAAATTATATAATGCATATTACTTATCATAAAACGGGCTCATATTTCAGGGTAACTACGACATATACAACACCTTCCTTGGGTGTTCCTGATGCAGTCACAGCTAGAACGTATCCACAAATGATTGGCTTAAGTGAACAGGTACAAGCCCTTATGCCTGCTCCTACATCTGCATCGACGTTATTAGCACGTCAGCAAAGGCATACACCACCCGTTCACAATACATCCCATACAAAATATCCACCACCTTTAATACCAGTGAATGGAAGTAATAATAGTTCCAGGTACGATTTATCAAAAGTTATTATATCTTAATAATGTCACTCTGATAAATTATTTTTCTTTTTTTTATTATTAACAGGATATAATTCACTCTATTTATAGGGATTCAAGAGGGAGAAAAGCTTTGATAAATATATCGGAAACACCTCTATCTAGTTGCCAAGCGCAACCGTATCAAGTTCAAAAGGCATTGATAGAAGACAAAATGGTACCTTGTATCAACTTCAAACCATATATCTACTCTGAATTGTTGATGACGCTACCAGATTTTGTGTCTAATTATTTTCCTGCCTGCGACATTAACAGTTGTAGACAAGTTCTTACGGATGTCTTAAACATAGATTTATACCAAGGGAATAGGTGAGTTTCTCGCAACGATATAAAATCTGCATAATAAATAAGAAAAAAAAAAAAAAAAAAAAAAAAAAAAAAAAAAAAAAAAATAAAAAAAAAATAATAATAAAAAAAAAAAATAGAATATAAATGTATATACATATACATATATATACATATATATATATATATATTTGAACTGAAAATGGAAATTACTTTTACTTATGCAGACTGCAAATGAAAATGTTGATGGAAGCAGGAAAATGCTCTTCCTTAAACGAAGAATTACCACTAATTCAAGTAGGAAATATTATGAAGTACATGCCTCAGTTTAAGTACATGTTTAACAGAGACGATATGGTGATGCCTGCGCCAGCACACTCTTCTGAAGATCACCAACCGAAAAAACGACAACGTACTAGCTAGGACTGGCTACAGCCTTACTGGCCTACTTACGATTTCTATCACCCGCGTTTTGAATAAGCCGATAAAAAAAAAAAAAAGGAATAAATAAATAAATAAATAAATAAAAAACACGTTGACCGAGACGCAATTACGATGCAAGAACATAAAGAGATCTACAACAAATCTCAAAGTCAGAAAAAAGAAAAGAAAAATATACAATACTTGGCGTTATTGCTTTGAGCAATATGATCACTTGAATTTCGTGTTTGAGTACAAGAGATCTGTGACATATAGTCTGAGAGAGCCATTTCTTTCTCCAAAGCATATCTTTATACTAATGAGAAACATTAATGCTTGTAAATAAAAGTCATTCAACAAACAAAAATTGGAGATGCGCGCGATTGATATTATTATGTTGTGTTCTATGTGATGTTTTATTTTATTTTATTTTATTTTATTTTATTTTATTTTACTTTACTTTACTTTACTTTATTTTATTTTATTTTATTTTTTTTTTTTTCTTTTTTTTTTCGTTAATTGTTGCCACCCAGCAACAACGTTCGTCGTTTTCCGATTATCTCAAAAGTTTCGTAAAATTTTTTTTAAATCATACTACGATAATATCTGTACTGTAAAAAGGAAGGAAGAAAGAAAGAAGGATGGAAGGAAGGAAGGAAGGAAGGAAGGAAGGAAGGAAAAAAAAAAAAATTATATACGACGAGCATCTCTTTTAACTTGTCCGAGATGATATTTTCTGTAAATAAAACCTGTCCACACTCTCTCTTTAAACGTGTCCTTGGAGAAAGAATGCGCTAAAATATATCTGAGATGATATATAAATAAGCTGTTGGGGTCGTTCTCAAAGGATGCACCATATTCGATATCTAAGTGGATATCAAAATGCCTATTGCATGTAGAGTGAATATATATATATATATATATATATATATATATATATATATATACACATATATATATGTATGTATATATATGTATATATATGTATATATATGTATATATGTGTGTGTGTGTGTGTGTGTGTGTGTGTGTGTGTGTGTATGTATATATATATATATTAACAAAAAAAAAAAAAGGAAAATAATATACATTGGCATTTGTACATTTGAAAGGTGGAGGTAATGCTTCTTCAAGTTCCTAGTTGTTACTAATGTGTATCCTGATAAATAGCTGCATTAATGGGTCTTTGATTCATATTTTGTCATTAAAAAAAAAAAAAAAAAAAAAAAGAAAGGGGAAGAAAAAGAAAAGAAAAAAGAAGAAGAAGAAATTAACAGAGAACAACCTATTTTGAAAGTCACAATATTTAATTAGTAATATTTCAAATGTGTGCATACTCTAAAAGTGTGTCGAATTATGAGGGAATTTTTGTATCTCTTTTTTTTTTTTTTTTTTTTCATCCGTTATCAAACACCCCATATATTTATTAAAAACAGAACGATCATATGAGAAACCAGTGAGAAGATAGAATCCTTGAGAAGAACCGACGTTCAACTTTCTTCTATATTTTAATGCACCGTAAATAGGATTCCAGTACATAGGTTTTAATAAAGTATTCAACATTTATGAAATGTTCTTTATAATAAATAAAGAAAAAAAAAGTAAACATATATATATATATATATATATATATATATATATATATATATATAAATAAAAAACGAAAAAAAAAAAGAACAAAAAACGGCGGTGGAAGCAGCAGCAGCAGGAGCAGCAGGAACCAGCAGCGGCAGCAGCTTAGGATACATTAGGTCTTTACAATATGATAACAATCAATGGACTATATGTCATCATAATGTAAAATTCGTGTGTAAGATAATTATCGTTAATTTAACCATTCCAAGAAGAAAAAGAGGTGGAAGAAGAGGAGGAGGAGGAGGAGGAAAAAGAAGAGGAGAAAGAAGAAGAGGAAGATGAAGAAGAAGAAGAAGAAGAAGAAGAAGAAGAAGATCATAGAATAAAATTCTTTCGAAATTTTTTTCTTCATTTACAACATTTCTTAATGTTATAAAGCGAACAAATGTTATGTATACTACAGAAAGAAGATACAACATATATATTGCATTCGTTGTAAATGTTTCTTTTTCGTATTTTTTCTTTTTTTTTTGTTTTTCTTTCTTTTTTCTTTTTCTTTCTTTTTTTTTTTTTGGTTCTCTTCTTTTCTTTTTGTTTGTTCTATAAAATTTATATTTAATAATTTCGTCCCACAGCTGTTTTGTTGTATTTGAAGAATCTCATAATTTATAAAATTATTGTGTGTGTATGTATATATATATATAATATATATATATATGCATACATACATATATATACATATATATATATATATATATATATATATATATGTATGTATGTATATATATATATAATAAAAAAGAAAACAAACAAAAAAAAAATAACAAAAAAAGAAAAATAAGAAATGTCTGTATTTATTTTTAAATACTAGAAAGATCAACAGAAGATACACTGAAGAATGAAAATATATATAAAAAGAAAAAAGAAAGATAGATAGAAAGAAAAAAAGAAAGAAAGAAAGAAAGAAGAATATTGTTTTTCAGTGATAAAATTAATAATTTAAAAATCAAGAGTGTGCACATAGTCTTCCTTTTCGACTGTCAGTGCTTTACCAGTACAAAAAGTTAACGCAAATTGTTATTTAGAGTCATTGAAGAAGTATTAACATTACAAAATAATGAGATAATAGTGATATTATTTTATATTTATTATATATATATATAAAAAGAAACCAATAATAACAACAATAATGTTTCGTTTCGTTAATGTAATATTATTTAATTTTTTAGTTTACGATCAAGAGGCTTTACATTCGCGTTAAATAATCGCTGAATAAATTAATTTTTTTTTTGGTCACAGATCTTGAGAATATGTATTTCTTAAAAAGATGTATGTGTGTGTGTGGGGGGGTGTGTGTGTGTGTGTGTGCATATATATACACACATTATATATATACATGCATATATATACATACATATACATAAATAAATATATATATATATATATATATGAATTTTGACAGACAAATCCGATTGCCATTTGAAAAGACTAATACAGTGGACTGATGCCTCCTTCTATTTTAATAATGATCTTCGATAATACATACGACGAATTTGTACAAAAAAAATTATTTTACAGAGTTATCCGATTCTATCGTATAAAACTGTTTTATTATAATTATAATTATTATTATTTTTTTTTTATTGCGTTTTTTTTTTTTTTTTTGTAGAAATGTCCACACATTATTTTATTTAAATTAACAATGAGGAAAGTATTTTTTCGCAAAAGAAATGATAGTTATGTTCAACTAATATATCGTTTTACATAAGGAAAGGAAAGGAAAAAAATTTATGTGTGTTCACGGTGAGATTGTGTCACGTAAGAGAGGAATACGTGACACATTGGGAAATAACTATGGCACCACCTGAATATATTTATGGCTATTTAAAAACCTTTTATTCCATGATATCGAAACAAATGATTTGAATGATTTCATTATAATTTCTAAAAAGGGCTTACGCGCGAAATATTTGGATAAGTACTTAAAAGAAAAAAAAAAAAAAAAAAAAAAAAAAAAAAAAAAAAAAAAAGAAAGGAAGAAAAAGAAAAAGAGAACGAAGAAAGGGGAATAAAAAAGAAAAAGAATATTCTCTGTCCTCGACGTCGACGGACAAATAAAGAGAAGTAAAGAACGAAAAATAAAAAAAAAAAAAACCAAGGATTTACGAGCCCAGTCCAAAAACTAGAAATTAATTATTTGTAGCAAATTAGATTAGTGCATTTATTTGTTAATATCTGTTAAAAAATAATACGTGTATTATACTTTAATATAACTATCGCCTCTCTCTCTCTCTCTCTCTTTCTCTTTCTCTTTCTCTTTCTCTTTCTATTTCTCTCTGTAAATATAGTTTATAAGATTTAGAAATACTAGACATTTCAAATAAATTCATGATACAATCGATAATGCTTTCATCAATTTCCGTAGAAAAAAAAAAAAAAAAAAGAGCAAAAAAAATCAATCTCGACGATGACGTTGGAATTTTAATGCGGGAAAAAAGAAAAAAAAAAAAGAAAAGAAAAAGATAAAAACCCAAAGAGATATCTTTTAGCGTAAGCCTACATTACCGATGAAATTTAATTCGAAAGAGAAGTTAAGATATACAATAAACAAAACGAAACAAAACAAAAAATACAGATTTATTCGATTTTATGCGAACCCCATGGCGTACACCATCCCCGCCCCCCCCCCTTCCCCCTAGTGAAAAGGATAGATTATAGAGAATGATCGAACTCTCGATATAATACTTCCGGTTTCGGTGGTGAATCAAATTTTGAACGATTGGCGCGAACTGGAGGTCCCGAATGCGCCTGCGCACAAGCGCAACGGTGTCCAACGGTGGCGCCAGCTGACAGCGGAGGAAAACGGAATCGCACGAGACCGGCCGAAGTTCTCAGTCGCGGTCGCCATTTTGTCGGGTAGTCATCGGGTTCGTCGTGTTTCTCTCGGCTGCTGTGTTTTTGGTGGACGTAACCGCCGAAAAATTTGGGGCACAGCAGACTCGGCCGTTTTCAACCCCAAATGGCTTGCCTGAACACGTTAAAGCAGGAGATAAAAACCCTCGAGTCCGTCTTCCCAAAGAGCCATGAGAGATTTCAAATAATGTCTGCGAGCGTGGACGAGCTCAGCTGCAGGTTCGTCGGTAAAAATGGGAAGAAATATGAAATACACGCCAATATAACAGTAAGTGCGTTATAGCGTATATTTAACATTGTGGACGAGCGATTACGAATTCGATTATTTAATTTTACATAAGCCTTCGATATTTTCCCGTCGGAGAAGCGCGCCTTCATTTCCTTCGTTGTCTCTCTCCTTCTCACTCTCTCTCTCTCTCTCTCTCTATATATCTTTCATTTCTGTCTCTCTTTATACCGCCCTCCTTCTCTTCTGTCTGTCTGCTACCTACCTCTCGTTCCCTTTCGCTCTCTCTCTCTCTCTCTTTCTTTCTTTCTTTACTCTCGTCTCACTCTCCCTTTTTCTCGTACTCGCCGATTCTCTCTCTCTCTCTCTCTCTCTATCTATCTATCTCTCTCTCGCTCGCTCGCTCGCTCTCTCGCTCTCTCTCTCTGTCTCAACCGATAAGGACAAAGAAACAACAACACTCTCTCGTCGTGTTGTTATTTGGGACTTTTGACAAGAAGTATCGTTCGACTCTTCGATCTCTCTCTCTCTCTCTCTCTCTCTCTCTCTCTCTCTCTTTTTCTCTCTCCCCCCTCTCTCTCCCGTATAACTCGGAGTCACACGCTTTTACATTTAGCCCATATCACCGTCCTTTCGCCGTACCACACTCGTAAGATTTTGACGTTGCTTCGATCGATCTTCCCTCCCTCTCTTTTTCCCTTTTCTCCCTCTCTCTCTCTCTCTCTCTCTCTTTCGCTCTCTATCTCTATCTCTCTTTCTCGATTTGTTCGATGGTTAGATTTTTGTCGAGGAATTAACGCGTCGCGCGCGTCTGGAGGTCAATGCGTGGTGTGTACTCGATAGAGGGTAAGGCCCTCACAACGGAACTACTACCTACCTCTTCTTTTATTACTTTTTCTTTTTTTTTTTCCTTCTTCTATTCGTTATGATCGAACGGTATACGTCCGATTCGTCGTACATCACTATTGTTCGAATAGTAAACGTCATCTTCGTCGTCTTCGTCGTTTTCGTCTTCGTCTTCGTTTTCATCGTCTAAGTTATCATCGTCGTTATCGTCGTCGTTATCGTCGTCGTTATTATGCTTATCCAATCATCTTTTCGTACGTTTTCAAACAAACACGATTAATCGATGTATTTATATACATTTTATGCGTGTGTATATATATATATATATATATATATATATATATCTGTCTCTCTCTCTCTCTCTCTCTCCTTCTTTTAATTGCATCGTTATTCTTTTATTTCATTTACATTTCCTCTCTTTTATTTTCCCCTTCCTTTCCCTTTTCTTTTCATAGATTTCTCGGTTATCATTAGATACGTTATGCTATCTCGGTCGTCTTCCCGTCGTCATCGTCGCGTCCACGTAACTTGCAATTCGTGTATTATCGTAAGCATGTCATCTTTGTCCCCGCAATAAACCGAGTGAAACGAGCTTTTCGTACGTTCGTACTATCTATCTATCGTATTAAGAAAAATTAATGTAACTTCTCTTTTCTTTCCTCTTACCTTGCGATTTTTTACGCAGTGCGATTTTGTGTCTCTGTGTGCTGCGGTGTCTCTCTCTCTCTCTCTCTCTCTCTGTGTGTGTGTGTGTGGTCGCGTTTTTTTTGTCCCCCCTCCCCCTCGACGATACACAAGTGTCGTTAACAGAATCGTTCGAATTGATATTTTCGATGATAAACGAGCGTAAATTAATTTTTTTATTATCGTTAACGTTCGTACGTATGGACGATACGAAGTGGTGTTTGATTTTGGTATGATTCCGAGAGACATTCGTTTTGATCGGGTTAAGTAAGTACATATTGGGCGAAAAAAAAGGCATCGTTCGAGCGAACGAATTCCAGGGTTTCGCGTCGATATTGGATATATATATATATATATATATATTTATATATATATATATATATACATATGTATTTGTTTTGTCGAAATAGCACATCGATCGTTTCGACGTTATGCTTTTCCAATAATTACCGTGGTATCCATCTATAGAATATGTATAATGTTCGTGAAGAGTTTCTGTTTCGCGATAAGTATCATGTTGTATTTGTTTCATTATGAGCCAATATTTATCTTTTATTTAGACGCCTGTATTCGAACAAGAATTTTTGCCTTTTGAAATTTGGGTTCCTCTTTTCTTCCATTCTTTTGTTTTTTTTTTTTTTTTTTTACCTTTATATATATATACACACGTATAAATAAAATGGCGTTTGGTTTTAACGTAGGAACACACGTATGCGTATACCTTTATAAAATATGTCTTTCATATTTTCGACATTTGTAAAAGTGCGCTTCATTTATTTTCTTTAGGAAACGTATCCCTCCACACCGCCAGTATGGTTTGCAGAATCCGAAGAGACCAGTGTCACCAATGCAGTACAGATTTTAAGCAACACGACTGGTCGAGACAACCACGTAATCAACCAAGTTGGTATCCTCCTTAAAGAATTATGTCGGCTTCATTCTTTACCAGAACCACCGGACGTGGAACGACTGAGAACAGCATTGGATCCATTAAGATTAGGTGGGGCTAATGAAGCTATGGCGCAAAGAATGGAAGCCGAAGATACTGAAGACATCGATGAAGATGAAGAAAGCGAAGCGGAAGAGGATCTTCATTTAGATATGGATGAAGGTGACGCGAATTCAAAGACGAAGGTAAGTAGATACCTTATATTACTTTACACTATTTACTTACGTAATAAATTTCTATGCCTGTTATAAACATTGTAGAAGTAAGCATGTTATTTATGATTTTTACGGATTGCTATGTATTTTATCCGTACAAAGGGGGAAGAAATGGATTTAGAGCACCTTGCGACGCTAGAAAGGTTGAGACAGAATCAGAGACAAGATTACTTAAAGGGATCTGTTTGCGGAAGCGTACAAGCAACAGACAGGCTAATGAAAGAACTGAGAGACATTTACCGAAGTGACAGCTTTAAGAAAGGTATTAAACGCGGTTAACGCGCCATGGATAATTGTCTGTATCGCCAGTCTCAGAGAAGTCAAAATTAACTTATAAGATAAAGCTTCATCTGAACCGTATAAAATTTATTTCAGGAATGTACAGCATAGAATTAGTAAATGACAGTTTATACGAATGGAACATTAGGTTGATGTGTGTTGATCCCGATTCGCCTCTACATAGCGATCTCATCCTTCTTAAAGAAAAGGAAGGCAAAGACAGTATTCTTCTTAACATGCTTTTTAAGGTATATAAAGTTGTGCCGTTGAAAAAAAAAAAAATCTTTTAAAAAAATGTGTGTGAGTGAAAGATCCGTTCTCTTTGAAAAAAAAAAAAAAAACAAACAAACAGTGAGGGTAACCTGCCTTTTGATAAAATATTCTATTGTTTCTCTTTTCTTTTTTTTTTTTTTCCCCCATTTTGATTCATTGTAGGAAACTTATCCGTTTGAGCCACCGTTCGTAAGAGTCGTACATCCCATCATATCGGGTGGATACGTCCTAGTAGGTGGTGCTATTTGTATGGAACTTCTTACGAAACAGGGCTGGAGTTCGGCGTATACGGTAGAAGCGGTGATAATGCAAATTTCTGCGACGCTGGTAAAAGGAAAAGCACGCATACAGTTTCAAGGCTCGGGCGGTGCTGGTAAAGTGTGCGGAGGACAAGGGCAATACAGTTTGGCTCGCGCGCAACAATCGTTTAAATCGCTCGTACAAATACACGAAAAGAATGGTGAGAGAATTTAATATTAATATTTGCGCGCGTGTGTGTATATATATATATAAATATATATAAATATATATATACATATACATATACATATACATATACATATACATATATATAAAGAGGTTAGCTAATTCGAAAACACCAACGTAAACTTTGAGAAATAATTAATTGTCAGAGAATGTAACCGTCATTTTTATTCTTTCCTTTTCTTTTTTTTCTTGGCCATTTAAAAAGAGTATCCTTAAAACTATCTTTCCAGGTTGGTTTACTCCACCGAAGGAGGATGGCTAATGAATAAATATTATCGAGGAGCAAAATATGACGCGTGCTTACAGCTGAGACTTTAATTCGGTGTGTGCCCAACAAATAATTGTTACGATAATGATTTGATACACAAACACATTACCTAGGTAACTTAAGATACTGAATTAATCTAACGCATAATTCCTTTGATGGCTGAGAGAAAAGAAGTGGGGCGGGGCGGGGCGGGGGGGGGGGGGGGGAGCTGCCGCGCAAAAACGGTGACATATGTTTTCGTTATGTATGCATAGATTTTTCAGTGATTAGGCATTTAGAGATCGTATATTTTGTTGCATTGACGAGTGTGATTCGTGTACGATCTTTCTTCTTCTTTTATTTTTTTTTCCTCTCATTTGAAATTTATAATTTTTCTTTAAAAATGCCAATTGATCCACGAAAGTAACGAGATAATCCTAGTTTTCGTTGATAATACATACCATACCATACCATACCATACCATACCGTACCATAACATAACATAACATAACATAACATAACATAACATAACATAACATAACATAACATAACATAACATAACATAACATAACATACATACATAACGTACCATACCATACCATACTATACTTTACGTACATACATATATACATACACACACATACATATATACATACACATACATACATACATATATACATACACACATACATACATACGAACATAGTGCGTGCGTACGAGAAATAGTGTGTAAACATTCTGTGAAATGTGTTTACGCGTTGTGCTTCCTGTCTTCATAGAGAGAGAGAGAGAGAGAGAGAGAGAGAGAGAGAGAGAGAGAGAGAGAGAGAGAGAGAGAGAGAGAGAAAGAGAAAGTGTATGAACGGCATGGAGGGGAACAACAGGGAGGAGAATTGTGAGAGGGTAGGGACGCAACACAATGATCATCGCTCTAATTATATTAAGTTTTCCAATATCTTTTTATCATTGGGATTGTTTGTTAACTACATTAATCGTGCAATCCATTGGGAAAATCGCTCATGCGCATGTTCACGTATTTCTTTCTTTTTTTTTTTTCTCTTCAAGAAGGAAAAAAAGAACAATAAAAATCATTGAAAAGTAACTCACGGAGAGCAAGAGAGAGGAGGAGAGAGAGAGAGAGAGAGTGGCAATGAACTTTGTTGGAGTAAGAAGAGTGATATAATATATATCACAGTGAAATTGTGCATATTGTTTCAAGTTTAAGGCGAATTTTCCTTTGATTTACATTTTGTTACGCTTGATAATTTAAGTTGTTACATCATGATGACGAACGAGAGAGAGAGAGAGAGAGAGATAGATAGATAGATAGAGAGAGAGAGAGGACACACAAACACACAACCAAATGGTAATTAATTTGACCATAGGAAATTTGAAAAATTATTGGATTCGTGGAGAGAGAGTGAGAGTGAGAGTGAGAGTGAGAGTGAGAGTGAGAGTGAGAGAGAGAGAGAGAGAGAGAGAGCTCCACGGGAAAGTAGAATTCGAGAAAATTAACGATTGATATGAAACTTTATATAAATGATAAATGATGAATGATAAATGATAAATGATTAATGATAATAATAATAATAATAATAATAATATTAATAATAATAATAATGACAACAAGAATACTTTTTTCTTTTCCGATTAAGTGAGCGTGTTTTTTCACCGAGTGTACTCTTATTCTTTCTTCTTTTACTTTTCTTTTTCTATTTTAATTTTTCATCTTTCTTTCCTTCCTTTTTTTTTCTTTTTTTATAAATTTCTTCATTCCGTTTCTTTCCCCCCTCTATTATTGATTTTCTTTTTTCTTTTTTCATGTAAAGAACGAAACGCGAAAAGGAGACGTCGACGTTGATAGATTTTTCATCGGAAAGATCCAAAATATATATATATACATATATTTTTACATCTCTCGTATTAGCCGATTAGGCGACAGATTATAAGACTTTGAAAAAAAAAAAAAATAGCGATCGTACGTGTTAGTGCAATTGATGTCGGTACGTTTAGATAGAATTATATTAGGAGTACGAAACATACGGCATAATAATAATAATAATAATAATAATAATATTAATATTAATAATAATAATAATAATAATAATAATAATATTATAATATAATAATAATAATGATAATGATAATGATAATAATAATAATAATAATGCTAATAATAATACTAATAATAATAATAATAATAATAGTAATATCCCTCTTGCTCCTTTATTTCAGAAAAAAAAATTGCCAAAGTTTACGTTTAGATCTCTTTAATCGCCTAAACATTGTCCGTCTTTTCTTTTTTTTTTCTTTTTTTTTTTTTTTAATTAAATTACATAACTTATTTCTCTTACATTGTTTGACGTACAATTGAAATGAGTATGTAAAAAATTTTATATAGTTGTATATGTATATATATAATATATATATTCGGTTGTGTAAAACTGTTTGTGTTACTTTCCTTATAAAGGGATGTTGGCTCTTGAAAATCTTTTACTTTTATAATTCTCTCTTTTTTTGTTTGTTTTTTTTCTTTCTCTTTATTTCTTTCTTTCTTTCATTCTTTATTTCATTCATTCGGACTAAGTACTGCTAGAAATTAAAAGGGGAGGAAAAAAACATGAATAAATAAATAAATAAATAAATAAATAAATAAATGAATAAAAATAATAGGAATACAAAATTTGGTTGTGTGTAAAATGTTTGCTATTGTCCACTTTTTGTTACTTTCTCTACGTTTCGAGAAAGAATGCATTCATTCTGTACGATGATGATGCGCCGTTATATTATAGTTCGTCGTATAATAACGCCAAGGCTTTTATGCCATTCTCAAGCGTTTAGTAGTCTATTTTATGTGAATGTATATATATATATATATATGTGTGTGTGTGTGTGTGTATATATATGTGTATATATATATATGTGTATAGATATATATATATACACATAGATTATATGATCATATATGAGTCGGTCATTATGAAAGTGTCGTCTAAGTAAACAATTTCAAAAAATTAGCTTATTGCGTAATTTTTATGGCAATTATCTGATAATATGAATTATGCAATACATTAATTGTTTACAATTTGCGACTATATATACATACACACACACTCACACATATATATATATATATATTGTGTTTTTTTGATCATAAATTAAATAACGCATTAAACTGGAGAGAACGAGAGGAGAGAGAGAGAGAGATAGAGAGAGAGAGAGAGAGAGAGAGAGAGAGAGAGAGAATCTTTGTTGATTAAAATGTTGCTAGAGTTCAGTTGCGGTTTAGTCAAATTTGTATTATATATCTTTATTTGAGAAGGAAGAAAGAGGAGAAGAAGAAGGAGAGTTAATCGGTTATGAGGGAAGGAATGAAAAGAAAGAAACGAAAAGCAGAAATATATATATATATATATATATATATATATATATATATGTATATATATGTATATGT
>OU427001.1:5868264-5885764 GCA_911387935.1 Dolichovespula saxonica
GAATTTATCAGAGTACAGAAAGTCTCTGCCGATGAAAGAAAAAAAAGAGAAAGAGGGAGAGAGAGAGAGAGAGAGAACTTTCTGTTCGGGCATTTTCTTTTTTATTTTTTTTCTTCCTTTTTTTTTTTTTTTTTATAAAAACAAGAAAAATGTCGAACTCCTTTGATTCAGACCTCTAGAAAAATATTTCCGACACTTTTCGACTCACGATTCATCGATCCTTTTATTCAATTAAGTCTATTTTTAAATTGCTCCCGAAAATAGGCATTTGTTTGTCCGTAATAACATTTTTATTCAACCCGCCTGGCGGTAGGCAACATTGTTACTTACGTGCAGTAATAATAATAATAAATGAATTATCATTCTACAGGGGCTTCGAGTTTTCCGTCGATAGATGGCGCTCGCAAGCAACATTATCGACGAAGTATGAAAGGTTGCATAGTTTAAGGCACGCACACTATGGGGAACATTCAGAGGAATGATTATCGACATCTATGTATTTATCTTTCATATTCGTCGTGTGTAACTTCGAATAAATTAATATCATCAGATTTTCATATATTACAACAAAAATATATGACAACAAAATCCTTGATTTCCTTGACAACTACGTCTCTTCTCTTTATAGATATATCAATAATAACTAACGACATTATTATTGTTATCATTATTACTATTATTATTATTATTATTATTGTTTTTATTATCATTATTACTATTATTATTATTATTGTTATTAGTAGTAGTATTATTTAGGATCAAACATACAGGAAGAGACGATTGTATGCACGTGCAACCTGAAACTATGGCCGGCCAAGTATCAACAGGTGCTGTCAGTTGGTTGTTACGTTTAATCGCTTCCTATTCTCTGTCACAGGACACTTATAAGTTTACGACGAGATATACGTAAAAGAACAATTTGGAAGGAGTAACGATTTAATCTATTATTTGAAAATAAATTAATATAGAGTTGTAATGCAACAACCGATTGTTTTCTCTCTCTCTCTCTCTCTCTCTCTGTCTCTTTTTTCAAATTAAATTCATGATAATGGAATTAATATCATTTTTCTATAGATAGATAAATATATTTACCTTGACAGGTAGGTATATCAATGTGAATTCATGTTGCTGTCCGGTGAAAGGGTCAACAATGGTAATGCGACTGTACAATGAGCGCTATCTCGTTCTCGACAATGACATGGTTAACAATGGACCCGTTACGCGTCGTCGTTCTTGGCCATTCAGGAACGTCGCCGTTACTCGTCCCACAGTTATGTGTCTACTTAGATACAGGTCACGCGTACAACGACATAGTCTTCCCGAAGAAAATAACATCTTTTAATCGGAAACGTCGAAAATCGTCTCGTCCGTTCTTTCACGAGTCGAAGCTAGAATACCTTGGTTATGGGAACGGTGGAGGGAGGAAGATACCGGGGGTAGGGGTGGTTAAAGAGGTAGGATAGTAAAGGGATGGATACGTAAGTTGTTTGGCATCCATTTGGGCTGCAGGAGGTGAGCCCATTCCGAGATTGAATCCCACAAAACTGGCTGCGTCACGGTGTTATAATTAATTTATAATACCTCTAATTGCGCGGCCATGTCGGATGTGGCCGTCCCGACGTTTAATTTGTTCGCTAATTAAACGGGCTACGCGGCCTGGCACAATGCTCCCTCTCTCTCTCTCTCTCTCTCTCTCTCTCTCTCTATCTCTCAATCTCTCTATCTCTCTCTCTCTTTGTCTCTCGCGTGTATGCTTTAGCGCGAGTACGCGCGCGAGCAACACACGCAAACGGACACACAGACGGACACACAGACACTCATACACATTTCTACTTTCCCAACGAGAAGCAGTAGACGACTCTAGGGGTGGCTCGAGTTGGCTCGAGGTGACTAGGGGTGGCTCGAGTTATGCATTCAGGAACGCCGAGAGTGGAACCGTTTCATGGTATCTCTTCTTCCTCTCACTTTTGTGGTTACGGATTCACCCTTCTTTTTCCTTTTCTCGTTCTCTTCATTTTTCTCTCTTCATTCGAACGGGAAGCAAATCTACCTCTTTTCTTTTCTTTTCTTTTTTTTTTTAACCTCTTCTTTTTCTCTCTTTTCTTTTTTCCTTTCTTTTTTCTTTCTTTCTTTCTTTCTTCTTTTTCTCTACGGATGTCGTCGATAGTGACGAATTAATCGCACGAATAGCGTCGATCTCTTTTTCTACCCCTTTCTACTCTCTTTTCTTTATTCCTTTCTTTTTCTTTTTTTTTTTTTTACTCCTTTAGACTCGTTTCGATGACACTCGCGAACGAGTAAACTTTCGAACTCCCGTGTCTACTTCTCACCCGATATCATCGTTATTATTACTTATTAAAGAATAACAAGATAAACGAGAAACGACGCGAATAATTTGGCAATAATCATTGTTACAAAAGTTTCGAATCGGTTGAGCGGTATTGATTCAATGAAATACATAGAGGGAGTAAAAAAAAAAAAAAAAAGGAAAAAACTTGGACTCTTTCATGGAGAGCCGTCGTTTTGTAAACTATTTGACTCGAATCGAACGTAAGAGTTCAACCCGACGTGCCACTTTCCATTAAATGTTTCGGATTATTCGGGTTTGGTTGTAAGGACGACAAACGTACGGACGGTATCACCGATGAATTTCTTTCTTTTTTTTCTTTTTTTTTTTCCGCGGAGCGAGACACCGCGAACTTTGACCTTACCTAGGAACGAGTTTAATCCCGGGCTCGCGAAAACTTTTATAATAAGAGGCTTGACAAGTCGGGAACGCGTTATAGCAGAAATCGGCAGTTATTTCGACGTTAAAAGTTATGTTATTATGACTTTTAGGCGGAGCCTCGGGGAAGGGAAAGAGGGGAAAGAGTGGGGAGTGAAGAGTTTGGCGATGGTGATAGCGATGGTGATGGTGATGGTAAAAGCTCTTACTCCCGTATGGATGAACTCGCGTTACCGTAATGGCGGAACCTGGATATAGCGAAGCGATATATTTGTAATCGCTTTACGTACCGTGGATACGGTCAAAGTTCAACCTATAGAGGAGAGTAATGAGCTGTACGAGAGTATTAAGCGTTCTTTTGATATAAGCACCTTAAGACGGTTAATGAGTATTCCGACTTACCTATCTTACCCATAGGCAACCACTTGGAAATGATTCTTATTCTCGGTTAACCTACCTCTCTCGTTAAATGGAATAATTGTAACGTTAAAATAAAATTTCAACCATCGCGATGGAATTACATTTTTATCATTTATTAATCTTACGCCGTGTTATAGACCTTGATGATCCATGGTACTTCGTAGAAAAATCTACGTTAAAGAGGGGCTTTTGTAATGTTTATTTAAAAGAAAGAAAGAAAGAAAGAAAAAAAAAAAAGAACACAAACAACGAATGATAAATGATAATTTTATTCTCTTTGTATAAAATGTTACGGTAAAATATCCTTCTCATCTACGTGGAATTACATTTTTTTATTCGTTAATTGTACGCCCCCGGGGGAAAGGCAACCCTTTATACTTCCTTGTAGAGGAGAAATCCTCGCAAAAGGGGGGAGGGCCTTACGAAATTTATTTTAAGGCTCTTCGTCATCCCCCCCCCCCCGATCTTATATAATAGTTTACGCCAACAATGAGTAATTCAATGAAACGTAATTCTTTATCGATTTTGACGATCATGGTCTCCCTTTAAAGACGAGAGTTTAAGCGAAGACACGGCTTTCTTGAATTATTACGAGAGATTTCTTTCCTTTGAAAAAAGAAATCAAAGATGGTCGCGTTAAAAATGTCACTCCTTGGGAAGAACCAATTTATGCATTAAAACGAAAGTTTTTTTTTCTCTCAAAAATTCGATAAAAAAAACCACGCTCTCGTTTAAACCATCGTCTTTAAAACAATTCATTAAAATCGACCGAAAATAACCTCTATGCTCATATTTGTTGTAAACGTTGTTTTTAATATTTTTCATGATAAAAAGAAAAAGAAAAAAAAACAGTTTCTCATAATGGCGCCACTTAAACTTCGCGGCTAAAGGGGGAGGAAGCTTGTAAAGCTTGTAAAGGTAGCTTGCGTTTTTTTTTTCGCAAAGTATTGCTCGCTTGGTCGTGCGCATGAACTGATGCGCTCGTACTTTCCGATCCTCACGCAATAAATATAAAATAATAAGATAATACAATGTCATATTTGAGTTCGCGTTAAATTTAGAACACGGAGTCATTGACTACGTTTAAAGTCAACAACAAACGTACTATTGCTTGACATTGACACAAATCCGATTAGTTTTCTTTCGCATTTCGACGAGTAAACATCGAAGCTGTTTCTCTACGACTAAAATGAAATAATTGTATATATCCGAATAATTCAATCATTATCAAAACAATATATAAGTACGCGGAACAGCACGATGAACCAATATTTAAACTTTAATACGTTCTCTTATATGTTACATGGTACGTGGCGTAAGTTATGCGTAAAATAATTTTACTTTAATATTTCACATCATCTAAATATCGATCGTGAGATCGTTTAATTAAATACGTACAACGAAGAAAAACGAATTGTCGACCGACTGCTTCGAGATAATTTAATTTCCGCCTTTAGTTTTCGTTTGCATTTAAGGACATCGAGCAAACATCGAGAGGCACTCTCTTTAACTTTTATACGCGAAAATTTATGATATGATACTTTCGAAAATTTTATTTATCATTTAAACGATACACACGATGTTTAAACAATCCTACATTCGTTCGAACATCAAAAGTATCTTAACGCGCGAGAAAGTTAAAATAATTTTCATTTAAAACTTCAATACATTAATATTCGTATCTCGGATTAGTCGACCTTGCGTCGTATAAACATAAACGCGTTATCTCTTAACTTTGACGATCGTCGAGTTAGTTCTCTTTCGTACTTCGACGCGTGAACATCTAACCTCTCTCTCTCTCTCTCTCTCTCTCTCTCCTTTTAAACGCGAAAACTTAGAAATCGATACTTTCGATAATTTCGTAATTATTTAAACAATATACGATTTACTCGGAGTACATTGAAATATTATTTAAACAATAGTACGTTCGTTTAATCATTCGTAAACACGATAATTTCTATTCGCGTTAGACTTAATTTTTGAACTGGCGTTTCATTGGCTAAGTGTTAACGTCAACAAAATCAATGGCTTTGATCGACTTTACCTTTGGATCAGTCGTCCTTTGTATTTCGACGAGTGAACATCGAAACTCGGAGGATGTCGTTCGTGCAAGTATCAACGAGGATTTAAAGTAAGTATATTTCCATATCTCGCATTTCTCGAATAATTACAAACAAATTATTATTATTTTTCTTTTTTTCATTCACTGCTTGTTATAACAGTGACATTAATGTGTTCCTTTATTTTTTCCGTATCTTTCTGTTTCGGAAGATCGTTGAAATCGCGCGCGCGAAGCGCGTTCATTTAATGATGTTAATTTAACGACGAAATCGAGCGTTGGTATCGTCGAAGAAAAAAAAAAAAAAAAAAGAAAAAATTACAAAAATTCGCAACGTTTAGAAGCAGAGTTTGTTAGTTCTCGCGTTGAGCGTTTCGAGATTTAAATAACAAGCGAATTTGCATCGTACGCGTGCAGCAATGCGGCCCCCGTTCGTTCGCAAAGTTTTTGCTTTTTCGAACGATCCCACGGATCCGTATTGATAATATTTATAAGAGAAAGTAGAATTTTTCACTATATAAATTAAGCGTTCGTTAGCGTTAATAAACAACTATCGTTTAATAGAGTCGATGAATTATCGAAGAGTATCTCGAATAACTTCGAGGATGTCGATCTTATCTCGCGTTCAATCAGCTACGAATCGTCATCAAATCTCGATTTATATCCAAATCGCGGACGAGTCTTTTAGAGCCGTCGCAGACCTTTTTTTTTTTTAAAGCAACGAGTGAATTTTTAAGCAATTAATTGGTAGAAGAGCATTTAACAACCACGAATGAATTATTTCGTTCGGAGGATTTGCTCGTGAACGGTTATCTCGTTTTTTTTTTTTTTTCATTTATCCGTTAAATCGGGATCTCATAGGGTCTTATCGTTAAAACCCGTTGATTATGATTATTCGAAATTTCGAATATTTCAATACGTTTCAATATATTCGTATCTCGCGATAATGCATAAGATATTAATCGAGTTCCAATAAGAAACGAGCAAGGAGATTGTTATGATTCGATTTCTAATAATTTAGGGTGATAGCTTAGTGTAAGGAGGAACGTTCAAGGTTTCTTTTTTAAATCACACTTTTACGTAAAGATTAATCCAATGTTCGTTCAATTTTGTTGAAACTACAGGATCATTTAACGTTTCCATCGATTTTTATTATTAAAATCGAGGCGTAAATAAATTTTGCACATTACTTTTTTTTTTTTTCATTTTCCTTAAAGTTCAATTGAATTCGTAATTTTATTTCAATAAAATCAAGACTTTACGTTAAAGTCGCGCGATAAATTTTACGCGTTATCTACTTTCTGAAGTTCAATTAAATTCATAATTTATTATTTTAATAATATCGAGTTCGATATTAAGGTCACAGGTACGAAACGTTCAAGATACGGCAATTGTGGGTACCGTTGATTGTGATTGTAAGTGCATTGTACCACAACGTGCACAGGAAAACTGAAACGAGTGCCAAGGTCCAATTTTATTAAGGGATTAGGATTATTTGATAATTTGTATTTTTTTTTTTTATATTATTAAAGTCGGAGTTCAATACATTTATTGCTTATTCTCCTTTCTTTTTTTCTTAAGGTTAAACCAAATTAATAATTTTATCTTTCATAAGTAGTATATCTCTTCATTTCTATTAGATTTAAAGTCCTCATAGTCACGAAACGCATAAGATATGGCAATTGTGGGTAACACTAAAAGTGCACTGAATGAAGGTTCACATGGAGCTGAAACAAGGACACTGGGATGCGTGCCAAGTTCTTCAAGCTTAGCCACGCGTTACTAAAATAATATTTCTTTGAGATAAAATACTTATTACTTTGGATTACTGTAGAGAATTTTTCATCGTCTACTTTTAACTCTCTCTCTCTCTCTCTATATATATATAGTTAAATTAAATTAAAATCAATTTTACCATTCGTATTTATTACTTATCCACGTAGTGAGACCGCGAATTCGAGATGGAATAATTAATAATAATGATTATTTTATTAAAATTTAAACGATGTACGAGTTACACGAACTATAATTCTTAATTAACGTTTCAATAATAGGACACTCTTAGCGATATCACGAAGATGATATACATACAATGTCATATATTATCGATTTAAAATTGACCGTATTGAATAACGAATCGTTTAAGATTTTTGTACATACGGGAGACCATAAATGAATTTTCAGATGCAGCAACTATACAGGGTGAGACCCGAATCGAGAATACTTGCGTTATATTGGAATCTTATAGTTACTAAGAGCGTGCTACTGATCGAACGCGTGCATCTTTCAAAATATGCGCATCTTTTCAATCCAAAAATTCACGTACATCCATACGAATAAAGTATACATGCATTTAACATCGTTAATGCGAGGATTTTTTTTTCTTACAGTAGTGTAAATCGTTAGCCCGTGGATCTCCGAATGCAGCAACCTCCACGCGGTGAGATCTGGGTCGATATTGCTTGATATCCATCGTAATTCGATTTATAGCAAGCACTATCGGGCGAATGGCTGCGTATTTCAATGATTTTTCATAATCGTATCTTTCTAATAACGAATGAACGTTTATGCATTAACGTGTACGGTACAGTAAACTTATACTTACGTTTTATATTTTGTCGAGTCACGTGGATAGACCGGGTTAAATGATAATCGGGGAACCGTGTTCGTAGTTAAAATTTACAAAATTTTCTTCAAAATTCTCGCTCAAGTCCAATACGTTACGAGCGATCGACGACGAATAATTCACGAGCGTAAAAAATTAAAAGTAACCTTACAATAAATTTCATTGTATTTCGTTGATAATTTCGGGTTCTTTTTTTTTACGAGTAACCTCATACATACATGTGTATATATATATATATATATATATATATATATATATATATATATATATATAAATTTTTCGTTTCTCTTTTATTTTATATAAGAGACATAGGGGTGTATCGTTTCAACGATTTAAACACCATGGATCGATTGGACACGATTACCGTTGATATTACTTTCGTGGCTCGTTTCCTATGGTTCAAACCGACTCTCTCGGTATACACTACTACGTACGGACGGAGCAATTTGCAAGAAATTATTGTCTCCCCCTATCTATAGCTGGGAATCTCCATTTCCCGGACGCCTAATATGCTTATAACATGGGATTGAGTGGGGTAGAGTGGACGGGGGAGGGAGGGAGGACCGGTTGGTTGGTGGTGTCGTTTGAAGGTGTGTACCTAGAGTCCCCGACTAATCAACGGTGTCTATTATAGCCGATCGTATCGTTCTCTAACGCGGCCGGTCTTCGTATTATTAGAAGAGTACTTCAAATATGAGCCCTCGAGCGTTAAATCGATACCGAATCGATGTCAAATCGATTTTACAAACGAACGCCGACAGTTCGTGTAAGATCACGAATGCACCTCGATTGTCGTCGACGTTAACTTCGATGAAATTGCGAGCGCATTCTAAGTTTTATATACTCGTGAAAAAGGGTAGAAATTAAATTCGCACGACCGGGGTGTATTAATTGTCGGATTATGAATTACCCAAGATTCTTATTCCTTTCCTTTTTTTTTTTTAAAACCAATTATCGATCCCGTCTACCCGATCAGCAGTCGTGTCATTCGGTTTATCGACTGGGGTAAATCATTTTGTTGACATTCCAATTATTTTCGATAAATACACGATTACTGTAACGTGCGATCGATTATAAGAGCAATGCTAGACGAAATAACGTATCAACGATATGCGTTCCCTACATAACACGAACGAAAACAATGTTTCGTTGTTTTCTTTTTTTTTTTTCTTTTTACGCGTTTCAAATTCATCCGACAGAGATGAATTTATGTTCATCCAATATCTTCACGTTCTTTTACCTTACCGAAAAATTAATCGACGGTTTCGACGAGCTTCCGTGAACGTCGAAAACACGCTTTGAAACTCTGATAATTTTTTTGTGTTCTCGCGATTTTTTATTTTTTTTTTATTATTATTATTATTATTATTATTATTTTCTCACTCCATACACACGCACGGGAAGTAATATAATCGTTATAAACAACGCAATATAACGTTTTTTCTTTTTTTTTTTTCTTTTGCTCTTGTTCCTATTCTCTCTCCTTCGTTTCGTTTGGTTATTATTACGTTTGCACGTCTGACAGAGAATATTCTTTCGTACGTAGTTTAAACAATCCTGTTATATATTTTCTCTCGTGCAGGCTCGAACGTAGCCAAAGCGTATTTTTACGTTAATACGTGCGGGAGACAAGTTTTCCTTTGTGTGTATATATATTTATATGAATATGTATATACATGTATGCATATATGTATATATACGTGTATGTGTGTGTATTTTCTATGATATTTCATTTTCATTCGTTGTCGTTCGCAAGTGTTTTCGACTTTAAATCAATATATACATACATATACATATAATATATATATACACACACACACACATATATATATATATATAAATTATATATATTGTATTAACTATACATATATCTATATACGAGCACGTACATACGTATGGGAGGGGGGGTGACGTTTTTCTGCCATTGTCATCTGTTATAGGCTACATCAAACAATTATTGCACGTGCAATCGTTTTACATGCAACGCCCGGCAACATTAACAATAGTCTACGTGGTTACATACGCTGAATGACGAGTTGCCTGACGTTCCAAACGTAATTTCTACTCTTTATTATTTCTTTCACTCGATAATGATGAACGTTTCCATAATAAACGTGCTCTTTTTCAGAAATTTTTTCATTAATTTGACAAGCTGACGTTTTCCTATTCGTTAATAAAGTACGAAAAAGAGAAAGAGAAAGAAAGAGAGAGAGAGAGAGAGAGAGAGAGAGAGAATCAGACGGGAAAAATATTCAGAGATATTTCCTTCTAAAACTTCAAGTTTTTATATTACTGAGACTTTAGTTAACCGATCGTTATCAGCATTACAAAACTGTGAGCGCCCAGGGAAAGAGAAAGAGAAAAAGAGAAAAAGAAAAAGAGAAGGAGAAAGAAGAAAAAAAAAGGAGAAAGAAAAATGGAAAGGAGAAAAATAGATAAAGCAATGCAAAGCTCTGTTTCTTCTGTTTTCGTATTATCTGCCGCTATTGAAGAGAAGCTTTAGGGATTTTTTTACACAAAAGCTTTTAAAGAATACGTCCTTTACATCGACAAAAATCATATTATCTTATCTTTGACATCGTACTTATTTTCTCCATTATATTTTCTTCAAATATATATATATATATATATTTTATGAACATTAAAATTATTCGTTTTATATCTCAGTTTTATATTACGTGTTAATTTATAAATATATTTTTCACGTGATCGAAAAACGATAATAAATCTATTATTAAAATTTATTTATGTCATTACATAGAAAATTAATAGATTATTTTTATCTAGTATGTATCGTACGTATACGCATATATATATATATATATATATATATATATATATATATATATATATATATATATTATAAGTATACATAAATAAATTTTGACGTATTTCAAATCGATTGTGATACGGGGAAGTAAATATGTAACGATCGAAAGTTTCTAGTACAAATGTTTGAGTTAACACTTTATAGATTGCAGTTTAATTAATTACTCTTAATATATGTATGTTGTGTGAAATCTTGAGAGTTGAGTTGGTAACGTTCCTGTATATCTTCGTTAGCCTGTATAATCGGTATGCCAAACAAAAACGATCGTCCGATTTTCTTGATGCCTTTGGCCGATATTGCGTTTGAAACATTATTCTTCTGATAAATACAAATATATGTGTATGTGTGTGTGTGTGTACGTAGGTATAAAATTTTTGTTGTCTTTTTTTTCGATTTTTAATTTAATTTAAAATCGAAAATTTTAAATCTCATGGTCCTTGTAGAAGAGAGAGAGAGAGAGAGAGAGAGAGAGTCTAATTTTTTATGATTACTGTCAAACTCGATCGATAGATTAATTAAAACATTTTTTTTTTATGAAAATAATAATAATAATGATATTAACATTCAGTATGATTTTGGAAAGAAAAAAAAGATAGCATAGAAAATCGTAGTCCTTGCTATTGCCTACGAAATCGGCCTTTACGCGATATGTCTTTGAAAATGATGAAGTATTTAATATAAAGTTAATGTAGCTTGCGACCGAGGGCTTGATCGATGCTTTACATCGATCAGCTTCACACCTTCGAGAAAAGAGAGATATAGTCGTTCGCTCAGTTCTAGTTCGTCGCTCGTCGTAGAGAGTCCTCTCTTTCTCTCTCTCTCTCTCTCTCTCTTTCTTTACGCGTGGCTTAATGGAGACGTTTTTATTAAACTTTCGGTCGCTCAGTTATTTCGATTTTCTTATTCCACCAACATAAATCACGCGACTGGCTATGAAAGAACGCGAATTTCATAAGAATACGCGAATAACTCTTTACATATACATATGTACAAAAAAAAATATATATATATATACATGTGTTATATAAATTTGTAATTTATAAACATTTACATTTATTTATATATTATATGTTTATTATATAAATTTCGCATGTAGTTGATATACATATCTACCTCTTAGACATCTATATATATATATATATATATGTATTTGTGTGTGTAAATCTGTATCATAATATATAAATATATTAATAATAATAATATAAATTGCGTATAGTTGTATACCTTTTATAGATATTTATATAATTATATTTAATAAATAAATAAATATGTATGTTATACATAAATATATATATATATATGTATGTATATATACATATTACACAATCATATTTCAATCAGCGATATCATGTATGTATGTATTTAAAAATTTAATAGTAATAGCATGTGATGTCCGGTTTAACATGCATACCTATTTACATATGTATACGTTGTACGAGTATGTAAACAATCAAGTGAAATTCAAGCGGAATTCATTGACGTAATTGCCGGCAAAGTTATAACTGGTATAAATTATCAAATTTTATTGTACGTTATAAATCTTATGACCAAGTTGACCGGGGGGGGGGAGGGAGAGGGCTCACGTGTTTACGCATGGTTACATACGTCCATTCGAGATATAAACACAACCTTTCTCATTTATAATTCGATTTACTCGGTACACCGAGAACTGATTTGTTTTTTCTTTTTTTCTATATGTATTGAAACAAAGTTTTGCACTCGGCGCTTGTGTATACGTACATCGATCGAGCTCGATAGAAAATTATTAATCATTCGTCTCTTTGGAGTTTATTTTGGAGCGAACAAAATCGTACGGACGACCCGAGAAAAGATATCGTTCTATCTACGTTCATACGTAAATACATACGTAACGTCGAGCGTAACGTAGTCCCCGATTAATCTTACAAAAATATCTCTTTCGTTGGAAATTCATTAATATTATTAATTTAATCCAAATTAATTTCTTATTATTACGGTTATGCGTTTGTTTCGGACAGATTTAATCAGTATTTTTAAACTATTTGTTTGGTCGTTATTTCGTATAAATTATCGATATTTATAATAATATATCCATACGTGACCACGATGAAATCCTGACACTTAATTATTTTTACCGGCCCAAAAGTATTAGTGATATACTGACAATTCGTTTTACAAAATATTTATAATTAATAAATAAAAATAATGTACGAATAAATAGAAGCGTTTCTTGCGTAATTTAACGAACTTATATATTGCCATTGTGACAGTTTAATGTTTTAATTCTTCTCTCTCTCTCTGGACCAATAAGAGAAAGTATTCAAGAAGAAGTATATAATTTATCGCGAATTTAACTATTCAGAGCTTTCTTTATTTATTTATTTTTTAATTTTTACTTTAATTAATATTATTAATTAGATTCAATTTTTAAATTCACATTATACCCACATACATACATACATACATATATCCTGGACCAACCAGAGAAAGTATTCAACATTGAAATACGTATATTATTTTTCGCGAATTTAATTATTTAGGGTTTCCTTTGTTTTTTTTTTTTTAATTTTCACTTTAATTAATGTTATTAATTAAAAAAAATTTTCAATCGCACATATAACCTATATATATATATATATATATTTATATATATATACACACACGCACACGGATGATCAGTTTATCGTTATTCGATCGTTCATAAATATTCGAGAAAATCATACGACATTTGTCGAATGAACGGGCGGGGTGGGGGAGGAGGAGGAGGAGGAGGAGGAGGAGGAGGAGGAGGAGGAGGGGAGGACCATACCACTCCTGCATACGCGTATCACAGTTATGGCGTAGCCGAACTTATTGATTGTAAATAAATAAGGGATAGATGCTTCTTCTTCTTCTTTTTTTTTCTTCTTCTTCTTCTTGGAATCTCTCGAAGATGGTCCATTGCTCTAATTCATCCTCTCCCTCTCTCCTTCCCTCTCTCTTCCCTTCTCTCTCTCTCTCTCTCTCTCTCTCTACATATATATATATGTGTGTAAATATATATATATATATATATATATATATGTAGATATATATATATATATATATATATATATATATATATATATATACATACTTACGAAAGAGAGCGAGAGAGATAGAGATAGAGATAGATAGATAGATAGATAGATAGATAGATAGATAGATAGATAGAGATAGAGATAGAGAGAGAGACCACAGTATCGGTGCGACAAAGGAGTAGTACCCGTAGGAGGTGCTAGAGGATGAGGAGGAGCAGCAGGAGAGGGTGGGAAGAGGAGGAGGGAGTTGGTAGAGGAGGAGAAGGAGGATGAGGAGGAGTAGGAGGAGGAGGAGAAAGAGGAGGAGAGGAAAGATGTACCCTAAGGGGGTAGATGCGTCGGCGTGTTGCGCCGTAGCTTTTGCCGCGGCACACGGCAGTCCATTGGCGAAGTTCTAACGAACAACCGCCGGTCACGGAAGCTTTCCGCGTCGTCGAAAAGTTCGCGTAGGACATAAAACGCAACGCGTGTGTTCGCTCTTCTAGTAAAACGTTTTTAAGAATTTTCATATCGTATCGCGACGATTCCGTCGAAAAAAAAATTTTCTTTTCTCTCTTTTTTTTTTTTTACCGATCGCGAAGAGGGGAGGGAAAGAAAGAATAACATTCGTTTCACGATTTTATTCTTCTCTCTTTTCTTTTTCTCTCTCTTTCTCTCTCTCTCTCTTTCGACAGAGCGCTGTACATTTCCCATTTTTATTTATTTATTTATTTTATTTTATTTTATTTTATTTTTTCATCAATCCGTTTCGCCCGAGCAATTTGTTCGGAATCTTTTTCGTTTGCAATCTTTCTTTCTTCTCTTTTTTCACTGAGTTTTCTTCTTTTCTCTTTCGTCTGTTTTCCTTTTATTTTTTTTCGTTCTTCATTCTTAACCTCGTCTCGATGGAAAAAAAAAAAAAAATTAAAAAAAGGGCAGCGACGATCTTAAGTGATTTTAATTAGTGCGTTTGTAGATTCGTGATTGTAAAGAAAGAGTTGTGCGTGTGCGTGCGTGTGTGTGTGCGTGTGTGTGTGAGAAAGGGAGAGAGAGAGAGAGAGAGAGAGAGAGTAAGAGATCCGTTTTCTTTTCTATCATTACTTCTACCTTTTCGAATCACCGTCGTAATCATCGTCGTCCTATACAAATTCGAAAATTTGAATTATACACGAGTATCAACGAAAGAGTAAAACTAGGAAAGTCTCGTCGTGCCGTTTCGCTTCTTGTTCTATTAAATTTCGACTTGAAAAAAGTGATATACTCGACCTTTCATCGTGACTTTTCGTGTATACTTGCACATGCATTATACATACACACACACACACACACACACACACACACACACACATATATACGTATCATCTGTGTACATGTAAAAGGGGATCTAATTTCAAAAAAAAAGGGAAAAAAAATTAAAGAAAAAAAAAAAAGAAGAAGGAGAAAAAAGAGGAGGAAGAGAGAGAGAGAGAGAGAGAAAGAAAAAGAAAGGCGAAACTTTTCCCGAACGATAAAAGTTACGCCCGGCAATTTTGTTCCCGTTAGATCGGCTTGGAAAGTTCGTTCATTAGCTTCTATCCCCTGAGACACACACGACGACAGTATATTCGTCCGGGAGAAAAGAGGATTTTCGATCCTGAAGAGAGCGTGTCATTTGCTCTCTCTCTCTCTCTCTCTCTCACTCTTTTTCTAATACCATTCTAATACCATACTCTCTCTCTCTCTCTCTCTCTCTCTCTCTCTCTCTGGCTCTCTATCACTCTATCTTCTTTCTTTTTACCTATCAATCAATCTATCCGTCGTCTATCTGTCTGTCTATCTATCCACCTATCTATCCATCTATCTATTTATCTATCTATCCCTTTTCTCTCTTCTTTAATCATGGTCGTTTCTTCTTTATGTGATTTTAATCGCGCGGTTTATCGTTGTCACGAGTTTACGATCGTTCTCTCTCTTTCTCTCTCTTTCTCTCTTTCTCTTTCTCTCTCTCTCTCTTTCTTTTTCTATATCTCATTCCGTACGTACGTGAGTATACCCGTGACTACTTAGGATGGTTTACCGATGGGGGGGCCATGGTTGTTAGCAACGGATTATAAAGTTTCAGCCCGCGGTCAGTGTAAAACTGGGGCACGCCCAAAGCCCACATTTACCGTCGCGTTTTTTTTTCTTTTTCTTTTTTTTTTTTTTTTTTTTTTCGATTTTCGACCTTTTTTCCCCCCGACGATTTTCGAAGCTTTTCGACGATCATTGGCGATTCTCGCGACGCAATCCTCGCTTCTTCGGTTAGAGTGAAAGAATACCCGAAAGAAGGATACCTCCTAAGAGAGGGACGATAGCTAGACGGGGATAGAGATTGAGAGAGGATAATAGGTGGATGTCGCGACCCTCGTGATTTATAGACTGCGAGAGCAAGACCAAGAGCATAAGAGAGAGAGAGAGAGAGAGAGAGGGAGAACTACACTAAAACCAGATGATAACTCGAGTATTTTTCTCTTTCCTCGATTCTTTTATAAGATTAAATCGTTTCGAGATTCCTCTTTTATCTTTTGCCTTAACAACCCTTTTCCTTTTTTACTTTTTCCTTTCTTTCGTTCTTTCGTTCTCTCTCTCTCTCTCTCTCTCTCTATCTATCTTTCTATCTATCTCTTTCTCTTTCCCTTAACTGCAAGTAATATGTCCTATTGATCGATCGTCCTATCGTCGAGCCTCGGCAATGTTAATATTTTTTGATAATTGAAAAGATATCAAAAAATAAAAGAAATAGGAGAAAAAAAGGGTGGATGACATTTAAAGAGAATAGTTGTATCGTTCTATAACGTTTTTGTAATTTTCTCTATCTTTCTCTTTTTTTTTCTTGTTGTTGTTATTGTTGTTGTTTTCTCTCTCTCTCTCTCTCTCTCTCTCTCTCTCTCTCTCTATCTATCTATCTATCTTTCTTTATTCATCAGTAAATAACAAAAGTGTCGAGCCGTGTTCTCATTTTAAAAAGGATTGTTCTTCCAAAAGTTTTCCATTTGCAGCAGTTAATTGCAGGTCGGAATTTTTTTTTCCCCTTTTCTCTCTTTTTGTTTTCCTCTGTTTTTTCTTATTTTTTTTTCTTTTTTTAGTTTTCCTTTTTCGCTTTCCTCCCTCCATCCTCCGCGCCCCACACCCTCCCCCAAGCAAATTACGTTGATTCTCTTTGCGAGTTTTCATTTCGATTACTTTCCTTCTGTGTTCTCCCCCCCCCTACACACACCCTCCGCTCCTATCTCATTCATTTTCTTCTTCCCTTCGTTGTTACGTTTGATTTCGTTCCTTTTTACCCTTTTTTTTTCTCTTCTTTTGATTCTAACTTCTCTCTCTCTCTCCCTCTCTCTCTCTCTCGCTCTCGCTGTCTCGCTCTCTCATCTCTTTTTCTTTTATTTCCGCGAATCCGTCTTTCTTCCTTTTCTTTTTCCTTACTTTTCTTTTCTTTCCGTTTCAGTTTCTTTTTTTTCTCTCTCTCTCTCTCTCTCTCTCTCTCTCTCTTTCAAATTCGTTCAGGCAAAGGCGGCTTCCCCCTTCGATGTGTTTATTTCGAACGTGGAACGAGGAGTGAATAGGGTATCGACAGCAGGTGCGAGTTTTCTCCTCCTACTCTCTTCGATCGTCTCTCGATGGAGGTTCCTTTATAGCTTAGGCATCGATATAAGAGCGACGTTGGTCGTGTTAGATCGTTCCAAGCCCATGTCACGTACGTTTAGTTTCGAGCATACTGTTTGCTCCGAGTATCCTTATGACTGGAACGTTAACTATCTTCTTATTCTTCTTCTTTTCTTTTTTTATTTTGCATCTAAAAAAGAGA
>OU427001.1:5890764-5905764 GCA_911387935.1 Dolichovespula saxonica
GAGTTTCAGGGCGCCACGGATTTTCCTATTCGCATTGAAGTACGCTCCTCGACTCCACCTCTTCGATGCTCTTTGCGATCTCTCTATTTTCTATTAACGGTGTTCGGTGTGAGTAAGTTGAACGGGGAAAGGGGCAAAGAGAGAGATGGAAGAGGGGTTGAGGGTAATGGCGGTGGTGGTGGTGGTGGTGGATAGCCTAGGGACTTCGTGAAACAAGGACCTTCTTCGAAGCCTCTAAACTTGCGAAACTCCTCAACGTTGGAAAGAGAAAAGAAGAGAGAGAGAGAGAGAGAGAGAGAGAGAGAGAGAGAGAGAGAGAGAGACAGATAGAAGTAGATGAAGTTGGATAACAGTACGTTTTCTAATTACGAGCAACAAAGAAGATAATGTATCTAAGCTAGCGTTATGTTTCTCTTAAGGAAGACACAATAAGGAAACTTCCACTTTTCGAAATCCGATTTATTCGTTTGTTGTATCGCATCGTGTTAAACAATTAGTTAATTTCAGAGAAATTGGAATACAGGATGGGTGGGCGGTCGGGGTTTGGTGGCCAATTCAACTATCTTATTTCTCATTTGCTTAATATTTCAAATGTTCGACGAGTTTTAATAATTCCTTGCAACATGATGTTACACGATCGTGATAATTATCCATTTAGCTTACTGGGAGTTGGGGAGAGGGGGGGGGGAATGTATTTAGGTAATACGTTTGTAATGAATTATCGATGTCATTCGGTTTATTAATGACTTCATTGTTTGCTCATTGAAAATGCATTGGTTTCGATTATATATATATATATATATATATATATATATATATATATATATATATATATATATATATTGAATTATTTTTGGACGTAATTTTAGCTGATTTTATTTTGCAAAAAATTTCGATTTAGCTTTCAACGCGTTTCTTTTTTTCTTTTTTCATTTTTCCGATAGTATCTGACACGCTTACTGAAGTACGTGTACTTAGGTAGAAAAATTCTTAGGTGAAAATTAAAAAGAGGAAAAAAAAAATTATTGATTCGTGGCTTTTACAATGTGGCAAAATAAAAAAAAAAAAAATATATGAAAATTAGCTTACGATGTCTCGATGATGGGTAAATTGATTTTTCGTATTATTCTAGAAACCTTCTCGTTATACATTACTTAACACAATTATATATATATATATATATATATATATATATATATATATATATTTATATATATATATATATATATATGTATGTATATATGTATGTATGTATGTATGTATATATCTACGTATTTACGTATTATGTCGAAGATAAATTGTTGCTTCGATAACAGAATATATATCGGGTTAACGTGAAGCTGAAGCTGAAGCTGAAGCTGAAGCTGAAGCAGCGAAATATTTACAGCTTTCTGCTTTATACAGCTTTTAATACGATCCGGTTATGCTTTTATGCTTTCAAGTCTTACGGATCTTTGATCAGTGAGGCCCTTGCGACTATTTTAGTCTCATAACGTTCCATCGTTGTTATATTTATGAGAGGCTTTTGTTCGAGCTTATATTATACATAAATATTATACGCCATTTCCGTATTTTTCAAGCGTCCCAGTTAAAACTACTAACAAAGACGATTCGAGCGCACCACCTTCAATTCCGAATCGTAAATATGCACTTTGCGCGAGAGAATAACCAACGGCACGGTAATTTTCTCTTTCTCTCATTTTCTCTCTCTCTCTCTCTCTCTCTCCTTGGTTTTTCTTCCTTTTCTCTTTCTCTCCCTTCTCTTTTTTTCTGTTTCTCTTCTCTCTCTCTCTCTCTCTCTCTTTTTTTTCTTTTACTTCTTCGTCGAGCTTCCACAAATATTAATTGGTAATTAAAAGAGCGCTTTGATCACGCAATTCAACAATTCCATTATATTTTATCCTAAAGTTCCATATGATATATATATATATATATATATATATATATATATATATATATATATATATATATTGGTTAAATCGTTTATATTTCCGGCTTTTTAAAGGATTACAAATCCTATTGTACTTTATGATTTTACCATCGATGGATTTTTATAATGACGCGAAAGAATATTTAACGAAAATAAATTTTCCAACAGCTTTTCGTCACCAGACCGCGAAAACTTTCTATACTTAAAAGGCTTCGTTATATGAGTACCTGTAATATAGTAAAAAATGAAAGAGAGAGATAGAGAGAGAGAGAGAGAGAGAGAGAGAGAGAGAGAGAGAGAGAGAGAGAGATAGTAAGCCAAAGGAGAGCGAGTGAACTTTTCAAATGGCATATTTTATTACTAATGCATCTAAATAATAATAATTCACTTTCACGGCAGGGAACACGTTTTAATTATATTTTCATTACTTTATTTCTATCCATACGTGCGATTAAAATTCGTATATACGGGAAGGATGGTTCCCGACGAAAGCTCTTTGGATACATTTACTTTTCTTTCTTTCTATTCCTTTTTTCTTTTTTTTGCTTTTCTTTTTTATTTTCAGTCCGTACAACTACAAGGCCCCGAGAGAAACTTTTCTCTCTTTCTTTTTTCTTTTTTTTTTTTTCTTTTTATTACGATCTCAACAAAAATTAACCTAAGAAAGTCTCGTAATTGATTTATAAAATTGGTTGGGTAACTTGTGGCTCACTTAGAAACTTTTGGTCCATTCTGTGCGTATATATATATATATATATATATATATATATATATATATATATATATATATATATATATATATATATATATTTCATATTAACGTCGTAGAATTGAACGAGATTACGTATAAAACGCGGTTAGAAAGAGTCTGCTTTTGATCTAAAGGCGACAATAAAAAGTTCTAACGGTAGCGCCGGGAAAGGAATAAAATTGCTACTAAATTTATGATACTCGGAGACGTAAGTGAAGGGATAGTTGTTGGTATCGTGTCTAGTAAAATGAAAGAGAGAGAGAGAGAGAGAGAGAGAGAGAGAGAGAGGGTGATAGGATAGAAGGATATGAGGGTTAGGTAGTTCTGATAAAAATGACGGTTTACCATCCCTAAAGTGTGACCAATAAAAAAGGGATTATTCTTGGAAAGATGCGACGATAAGTAGAAGAAGAAAAAGACTAAGAAAAGGACGAAGAGATAGTATAATAATAATAATAATAATAATAATAACAATAAGGAGAAGAGGAAAAGAAGAAGATACGAGAGAGAGAGAGAGAGAGAGGACAGAAAAGTAGAGTCTAAGAGTAAACGAGATGAGCTTCGAGAAATTATGCATCCTTCGGATAAATGAGGGTTAGTTGAATGAATTTCGTTCGATGTACATACGACTATATGTATATATTATATACGCACATACATACGTATAGATCCAGTTAAGTATAGCCATATATACTTGTATATATATATATATATATATATATATATATATATATATATATATATATATATGTATATTTAGCCATGTAGTATATCGGGAAAGTCTGTTTTAATTATACACGGGGATCGATAAAAAAGATCAAGCCAAGCTTAATTACGAAGAGATATTTAAAACGTTCTGAAGATCCTTCGAGAAAAGGGGGCAAAGCGGGGGAGGAGGGAGCGGAAGAGAAAAAAAGGATTTTCGTGACGAACGTAGGTGTCTATTCTTTACTTTTTTCTTCTTCTTCTTTTCTTCTTTTTTTTTTTTTGTTAAATGTAAAAATAAGTAAAGAGATAATCCGCGGTAAAAATAAGATGATGGAGAATGTCCGGTAATGTCCCCTACTTACTTAGGGGGTTTTCGTCGTAGCAAGTTGAAAAGAGATAGACTAATGTTATTTCAAGACCATGATCTTTTTCATGGAATACGACGAATACTTTGCAAGTTTAAACTGTATTTCCCATCTCATTTTCTCATTCCCTCATCATCTCTCTCTCTCTCTCTCTCTCTCTCTCTCTCTCTGTCTCTGTCTATCTCCGTCTCTCTCACTCTTCATAGGATTCATGAAAGTTTGCCAAGGTGGGAGAAACAAGTGGAAGGTAGCGAGGCATTAAGACAACTAATTAAATATTTTATAGGAAGGGGGAAAACCGTACAACTTCTCTTGTAAATCTCACGAGGTTGGAAAATTTCGTGGCTCGTGCCTAACAGAGTGAGTGAGAGGGGGTGGAAGAGAGAGATAGAGAGAGAGAGAGGGAGAGAGAGAGAGAGAGAGAGAGAGAGAGATGTGCGTCTGGCTGCAACCGGGTGTTTTAATATAAATTCAAAAGTATTCGTCGTAAGAGACGCCGAGTTAGAGCCCAGAAGGTGTTGTTATGTCTCGTTTGTATCTACCTGGTACATCATCCGTCCTCGTTTTGCATAAAATCAGTAATATAACTATTCTTTTCATTATATATACATATACATATATATATATATATATATATATATATATATATGTATGTATGTATGTATGTATATATATATATATATATATATATATGTATGTACATATATGTATTTGCATGTTATTCATATCAAGGTGGTCGAAATAAAATTATGGTAACAAAGAAAAGAGAGAGAGAGAGAGAGAGAGAGAGAAATTACAGAATTATTTTCAGGAGATAAACAATATTTTTTTCTTTTTTTTTTTTTTTTTTGAAAATCCTTTCCTTTATCTATTTCGTTCGTAACACGAAATTCGAGTAAAATGAAAAATAAATAAATGGATGGAGAAAGCCAAAGCCAGAAAGAAAAAGAGATAGATAGAGAGAGAGAGAGAGAGAGAGAGAGAGAGAGAGAGAGAGAAATCGAGGACGATCATAAACATACGTTTTAATATTTTTCCATTCTGTTTAAAAGAGAGACAAATTATCGCTCGTAAAACCTTTTGTTTCTATACGAATAATATATTTCTTTGAATGGCGGTAGAGATCGAAACGAGGCGATCGTACACGACACGTAGACACATTTATTACCGCAGTCTGTTAGCAGCCAGACGCACCCTTTCTATCGAGAGCAAGAGGGAGATTTAGAAAGAGAGGCAGAGAGAGAGAGAGAGAGAGAAAAAAAAAGAGAAAGAGGGAAGACAACTCCTTCGCCCATCAATATAACTTCAAATTCGTAGGAACGATCGGGATCCGTATAATTTAACAATTTCTTAAACATCAATGCCAAAAATTGAAATATCCGTGTTTTCTCCGAAGAAAAAGAAGTATGATATATATATATATATATATCTGAGTTGTATCAAAACGAAATGATATTACGTCATTGTTTCACAATATTACTATATCACGTGACAGAATGCAATTTCAATGAACGAGCTATACTCTGAATCTCATAAACTTTATTTATACTCGAAAAACGTGAATGGGGAGAGGGAGGGGGAGGGGAGGGGATCGTTCTCTTTCTTTCTTGTCCTTTTTATATTTTTTCTTTTTTTTTCTTTTTTTTTTTTCATTAACCATCGGAATTCCAAGACAGTTGTTGTTTATCGTAAAAATCATAGAGATAAAGAGAAAGAGAAAGAGACATAGAGAGAAAGAGAGAGAGAGAGAGAGAAAGAGAGGAACTGACGTATGTCAGAAAATCTCGCGAAAACATCGTACGTGTGGTTTATATTTATCGCTCCGTACATTGTTCGTGGCTATCGCTCGTTTAATTCAGTTATATTCACAAAGTTCAAAGCCTAAAGGAAGTGAAGAAACGACGATGAACATCAAGAATTTCAAGAGTACGTAATAGATCTTTCTAAATATCATCGGTAATATTTCAGGATGCTTAGAGGTAGAAGGATTTACCATAGATACGAAGATCCTGGTTACGTTATAATCAGCATGTAACTCATCTCCTTTCATATCATACATACATACATACATATATAAATATATATATATATATATCCCTCTCTCTCTCTCTCTCTCTCTCTCTCTTTCTCTTATGATCCATCCGTTTCACCTTCATTCGAAAGGGAACTTTGATGGGAGCTTAATCATCGGAAGGGCGTATTCGTCTCTTGGTTTTGATTAAGCTCAAAACGGGCCCCCGACGCGTTTTCAACACCTCCCCGACGAATCTATAGAAACCTCTATCGGTTCTCTAGCTAAATATATTATGTCTATGGAGTAAGTATTAACATTAGTATTAGTGAGCTTTCACTACTTGGTAGTAGGCTATCACGGTATATAACTATGTACTCGTTCAACACGCTAGTGTTTACCGCATTGCGAGATTATATCGTGGTTTATAGTGCACTGCAGCGAATGTTTAATGGAGTGATACAATAGCGAGGATATACGCTGCTAGCTTACATATCTAACCTACACCTTGTCCTAGAGACCTCTCTCTCTCTCTCTCTCCCTCCCTCCGCCTCTCCGCTACCGTTACTTCGAACATCCCTAACTATTCCACTGTCATTCCCGTCTATTGCTATTCGTAGCAATGGTAACGCCGGCACGGTTACAGTCCACGACCTTAACTCTCGACACGGTTGTAAGCACCCGACGAAATATCATTATCATCTGAAAGTTTCTGCCTCATGATAGTCGGGTCACGACCTCTCTTGTAATATCTGACCGGGCTGGATCGTGCGTGTGTGTGAGAGAGAGAGAGAGAGAGAGAATCTTTAATTCGATAGAATTTCTATCGTACTCGATGTTTTAACGCTTGCTTACGAAATTTTTCATCGAGGCAATTATCACGATATCAATCATATCGAATCGATTGAAAATCAGTTATAAAAGGTCATCTTGAAATTCAATTATATCGTATCGATCTTTTGACAATTGCAATGTGATTCGAGTGGGATTATCGATTTTATGTAATTGGGAACAGAGTTTCGTACGAATGAAATATTTCGATGATACGAGCGTAAAAGGGACTAAGACACGTTCCCGTTTTACGCACGATCACGCATTTTGTTTTTTTTTTTTTTTTTTTATTTTGTATCCTATTTGGTTTGCGTCGATGTTTCGTAAGAAGAAATGAAAAATAAATAGAAAAGGAAAAAATGTGAATTTCCTTCGCCATCGAGTAAAACGAAGGAAGACATTTCTTTTCTAGTCACTTCGTCTTTATGAGAATTCGGGAGACATTTTTTATTTTTTTTCTTTTTTTATTTATTTTGCGGATAAGATCGGAGCTTCGCGCGAAACGTATTTGAAATTTTACGATGACGAAAGAAACGATTAAATGTACCATTAACGAATTTTTCTGTCTCGCATAAACGCAATTATTTTTTTTTAACCTCGTTCGTGTCAAAATTTTTGTCGAGGAAAGAAGAGAAAAGGTAAGAGAAAAAAAAAAAAACAGAGAAAATACAGAAAAAAAAAAAGTGAATCATCTTCGTTATCGAGCAAAATAAAAGGGAGGACGAGAATTTTTCCATTGATTATCAGTTCGTTCATGTTCGAAGGAAATGGGGGAAACTATTCCTTTCAAATAGGAAAATTCGAAGAAGAAGAAGAAGAAGAAGAAGAAGTTATGTATAACAACGAGGATAAGATCTTTCAAGCCGATCTTCGGATAGATTTTCGACGACTTTCGAGTCCGTCTTTGACTTTTTCATTCGTTGCTGATAAATAGATAGAGAGAGAGAGAGAGATAGATAGAGAGAAAGAGCGAGAGAGAGAGAGAGAGAGAGAGAGAGAAACGTTCTTCTTCTTTGCGAATAAGAGAGAAAGGGATATACGTTGATAGAGAGAAAGAGATAGGGATTGGGATTGGGATAGTGATAGAAAGAGAGAGAGAGAGAGTAAATGAGAGAGAGAGAGAGAGAGAGAGAGAGAGAGAGAGAGAGAGAGAGAGAGAGAGAGAGAGTGAACCTTCCCTTCTAATTTTCTTCGTGGAAAGTTGTTCGTTTGAACCATTTGTAAGAAGGTGCGCCATCAAGAAAGTTTCGTCCTTTCCTTGTCGTCGTTTCTACGAAGTAAGACGAGGCGGAGAAGACGGTGAGACGCCATTCTCGCCTTTTCATCGTATCCATTCTCTCGCGCTCGAAGCGGAAGGAAATTTTTACCTCGGCCGTACGGCGGGTACGTGCTCGCCGGAAGGGTTCGCTACGGAATTGAAATTTTTATAGAAGGAATACATGCCCGAGGCGTTATCATCCACGACAAGAAGACCGAAACGTTAAGTGGTGCGGGATCGTAAAAAAAAAAAAAAAAGAAGAAGAAGAAGAAGAAAGAGAGGAAAAAAAAGAACAGAAAAGGGAAAAGAATGGAGGAAGAAAAGACGAAGTGGAGGAAGAGGAAGAGGAAGAGGAAATGGACGACGAGGAAGAAGAAGAAGAAGAAGAAGAAGAAGAAGAAGAAAAAAAAGGAGAGGAAAGAATAGAGAAGGGAAGAAAGTACGTTAGTTATTTAAAATAACGGAAAGGGGTATGGAACAAAAATTCTTTCCTGTTAACGAAGACGAGAACGTATGTTTGTATGTATGTATGTATGTATGTATGTGTGTATGTGTGTGTGTGTGTGGATAGACAAGCATCCCCTCGACGACTTGAAGCGATTGAAAGAAAAAATCCGGTGGACGAGGGCGATATCAATGGTACGATATTAATAATAACATTTTTTTCATTCCCAAGAACAATCGTCGAGGGACTCTCCAACTCTCTTTGTTTCTTTCATTTTTTTCTTCTTCTTTCCTTTCCTTACATTCTCTTCTTTCAACTAACAAGGATAAACAGAAATAAATAAATAAATATATATACATATATCATGATATTATTACGTAATAAAATATACATACATCAGGATATATTGCATTTAAAAATATATAGTTCATTTAGAAATATATATATATATATATATATATCACGTTTATGTATACGTATATAAGTTGAATAATCGAATAATAATAATAATAATAAAAAAGAAAAGTTGGGTCGTTCGTGGTACTTTTCTCGAAAGGAAGAAAAAGAAAAATAAAAAAAACGAATAACGAGAAGAAGAAGGGAAGGTAAAGGCGAGAAAAGGGGGTACAAAAAAAAAAAGAAAGAAAAGAAAAAGAGAAAATAAGGAAAAATATAAAAAGTGAGGTGGCGAAAAGAGGTGGGTGGGTGGAGGTAGTGATGTTAAGGGGACAGGAGGGTAGGGGAAAGGAGGAGCAAGAGGATGCTGAGGAGGAGAAGGAGGGAGGGGGGAAAGGATTTGACGTATTTGCCTGTTCGTGGCAACGCCAGGAGTTCTCGCCATTCCTAGAATAAAATTCGAAATTCCTCGCACGCTTTTCCCTTGCCATTGGTTGGCAACCACCCGGAAAGGGGGAGGGGGTAGTTTCGAATTTATTCCTTTGGGCGCGAAAATACCTACCGGAGGAGCGAAGAGAGAATTGGAAAGGGAGAAGAGAGAGTTAAAAGTGCGAAGAGGAGGAGAGTAGAGAGTATAGAGTGAAGGAGAGCAGGGGAGAGGAGGAGAGAGGGGAGGATGATGAGGAGGGGGTGGGGGAGGAACACGCAGAGAGTCAAAACGTTGTTCCGTACGTAAAAGCTACGTACGTCGTTTCACGGGGATGGCATTAATGGGTGGCTTATGCGAAAAAGCACGGAGCTTGCGCGTGTGGGAATTCTCGATGGTCAATTCGGTACCCGCGACTACAGCGAGAAAAATGAAAAAAAAAGAAAGAAAAAAAAAAATAAAAAAAAAACAAAAAAAAAAACAAAGAGACGAAAAAGCTGTGTAGTTCGGTTGCTCGCTTATATACAACTTTGGAAATCCCTACTTCCCGTCGAGATCTTGCTTTAGGATCGTCCCATAGAGTTTCACGAAGTTCCATATGGAAATGAAACTTTTCTTTTTATTTTCTAATTCTTTCTTTCGCTACGATCATTACATCAACGATTATCTTCGAATGTACTTCTGTAAGGAAAAAAATTCTTAACACAACGACGACAATAATAACAACGACAACAACGACGACAACAACAACAACAACAACAACGGCCACATTTTCAGATTTTCAGATAGAGCTTGGACCTCTTATTAGGATGACTCTTGAAACGATTAAATCAATTGTTATTAATAGATCGTAGTTTCGTTAATAAAAATCTATATTATCGAATAAATCGGAACGATTATTTATTAATCGCGATAAAGGATCGATCCTGATTACGTGACACCGTAGACAGAGATTTATGTGCGATAATCGAAGGATCAATATGATTGTCTCATCAATTTTAATTTTCTTTTTTCGAGTATAATTTATTTTTGTATTAAACTTATGTACAGACGCGTATATAGGGAGGTTGATTATGTTCTCGATGGTTATCGTTCGAATGAAATAAAGAGTGCATTTGACCATTTGCAAAGTCCTTGAATGAGCGAAAGAGAGAGAAAGAGAGAGAGAGAGAGAGAGAGAGAGACAAGTATTACCTCGTCATTTGTAATTTTCCAGAGATTTGAAACACCACGTGCTTTTTTCTTCCTCCACACCTTCTCCTCGTGAATCGAGCCACGTAACGGGAAATTATGGTACGCATTCCATTAAACTTTGCGACAGAGATTAAAACGTACGATCACGAGCGACTCGTATAGTCTCTCTCTCTCTCTCTCTCTCTCTCTCTTACATTTTCCCATCCAACACGTGCCCACACAGTCAATGGCGATGACGTTGGAACTAACATCGAGATCCATCGAGACTTCAACAATGATAAAAATTAACCTTTAATGTCTTTCAGATGTCTCATAAGTTGGAAACCCCCCCCCCATCCTCCACTCGCCTCACTTTTTATATTCTTCTTTCTTTTCTTTTTTTTTTTTTTTTCTCAACTTACAGAAGTAAAGTAGAAAAAGGCGAACTTAAATTACTTTTTCCTTCTTATACCTTTTCTCTTCTTCCATTATGACCCTCCCTTTTTGCCCAAGTCCTGTTCGCGATCATCGTATTCATTGCATAATTCGATTATTTTTTATTACGAGTTTTATTTTTGTAAGGGAAAAAGGAAGAATAAGAATAAGAATAAGAAGAAGAAGAAGAAGAAGAGAAAAGGACGAAATTGAAGCAAAATTTAATTGATCACGTAATACATATATATATATATATATATATATATATATATATATATATATTTTAGAGTTAATGGAAGGATTGTTTCAATATGAACTCTTCGACTCTTTCGTTAAGCTTACCCAGATTTTCAGTTGCCCCACTCTCTCTCCCTCTCACACACTCTCTCTCTCTCTCTCTCTCTCTCTCTCTCGCGAGCTTTCAGAGTAACTCGAAAATTCGTTAATTGCAGCTTGAGCTACAACACGATGTTAATTTACCGCGGACTAGTTTACCGTGTGTACGTGCCACTCCGTGTGTGCAGATACGGCACGAATGCTTTTACAAGAAAATTCGAGTCCCTCGAAGTTGTTCCTTTTTCGCAGTGTTAGTTTCCTTAACACGTTTTAATTTTAAAATCGTTCCAGGCTGTGGGTGGTTTCGCATCGAGTTAACAAGCGTAACAATACTTTACTTTTTATATTTTCTCTCTTGTTTCTTTTTTTTTTATTTCTCTTTCGTTATCTCTCTCTCTCTCTCTCTCTCTCTCTCTATCTCTTTCTGGCGCGCGCGTGTTTTACCTTCTATTAACTTAACCGCGAAATTGCGAACGAATTCGAATAGAGAATAACGAGGCTAAGTAATTTATACGAAATATCTAACTCGAATTACATTTTATCTCAGAATGGAAATCTTAGAAAATAGCTTAGGATAGAAGTAAAACGATTCTCTCTCTCTCTCTCTCTCTCTCTCTCTATCTCTATCTCTCTTTTAAGGATTTACGAACATCTGTGCTGAGTTTCTTCGCGGTAGGACGGGGCAACGGGTTAGCCGAGCGAGCTCTAACATTTAAACCTTTTAGAAACACACCCGCACTAGTATATCTCTTTTCGATATTGACAGAACGACGGTAATGCGAATTTCAGTTCCTACGGGACTTTCAGAGGCCAGCCCTGGGATCGTTTTTGAACGTAAAAATATTACGTCCGCGGAAGCTACGCTCGTAAATATAAACTTTTTATTTTTTTTTTTTTTTTTACGTCGGGAACAACGCTAGATTCGAAAATTCCAACGTGTTTGTGAGTTAACGTTTTAAGCTCGCTCGCTCGCGACGGATTAACCGATTCGATTGTTAGTCTCATGTGTACACGTTTTGTCCACGTACATAAATACATATATATATGTATACACACACACACACACACACACACACACATATGTATATGCATACGTATACGTACGTGCACGTATATAAGTACGTGGTTATACGTATATCCGTGTATATACGTATGTTATATTCCGTTTGTGGAAAAGAAGACAAATTTATTCGAATTTTCAAGGGAATACGAATAGTTTTACCGAGAATTCGTCTCTGTAAATCGTAACGACGAGAATTTGTTTTTTTTTTTTTTTTAGGATTCTTTCGGCGAACGAACTACGAACTCCGTGATTCCTCGTTCGTGAAAGGAGTCCTTTCTCTTTTTCTTCTTTCTTCTTTTTTTTTTCCTTTTCTTTCTCTCTTTCTTTGCTTCGTTTTATTTTTTTCTTCTCGAGCGAAATCGCAATCTCGAACGATTCGTACAGAGAGAGGCCAACTTTTCTATTATTACTCACTAGTATCAGATAATAAATGTAATACGAACGAAAATACCTATGCAAGTAACCATCGTCGGTGGTTATTTTTTTTTTTTTTTTATTATTAATTTCGTCGTTTTTTCTCTTCTCCCATTTTTTTTTCTTGATAAGGCAAAAGAATCGCATTACCTGCAAGACGCCGACGTACACGAGCAGTAAAATAAGTCTTCTACTTCTTCCTTCTTTTCTTTTTTCCTTTTTATTATTATTATTATATATATATATATTTTTTTTTTTATAACAATTAATCCCTCTCATTAACGATCTTACGATAAGGATAACAACGTTTTAATATTTTATCGTTTTTAACGAGTGTTCTTTCTTTCTCTTTTTTCTTTTTTTTTTTAATTTCTTTTTTGTTCCTTTTCTCTCTTCCCTCGGAATAAAAAATTTGTTTTAATAAAACGTAGAACCAGATATATATATATATATATATATATGTATATATGTATATATATATATATATATATATATATATATCATACACGCACACATATATTTGATATAATATGCATTGTATGCAGAGATCTTTAGCATATACGAGAGAGATTCGTGAGAATAATATCGTGGGGTAATGTTCGTGCCTGGTATTAGCTCGTTTTTCCGTGGGACCGATCGTTTTGCACGTAGAACTGATTATCTCGCAAGCTGTAGTAACGTGTGTGACGTAACCGAACAAGCTAGTCAATAATCCAACGTGTAGCGTAGTTGTGTATACGTGTGTATTATACGTGTGCTCGGTCCAAGAGCATACGCTATCTCTCCCTATTTCGTTGCATGTTAAAGTGGCCGTTTTCATAATACTCTTCGCAAACTAATCTTGAAAATGTAATCTAACGAATCAAAACCGATATACCCGCTTTATACTTTGATATTATTAGTGGGGATAAATTTTTCCGGTGCAACGTTAAAAAAAAAAAAAAAAAAAATAATAAAAATGAAAATGAAAATAAAAATAAAAGAGAAAAAAAGTCGCAATATACGCAAAGGGGATTAGATAGGAATAAATTAAAGAAGAGAAAAAAAAATATATATATATATTTTTTTTCTATCTATCTATCTGTCCATCTATCCTTCTTTTTATTTATTTATTTATTCGGAATAATTATTAAAACGTATATATATATATATATATATATATATATATATATATATAATTTTTTTGGTTCATCGTGCCCTTCCTATAAAACGAGTCCGTAACAATTATTTTCCTTTCCTTTCCTTCCTATATCTTCAAATCTGCGTTCCCGAACGAGCTGGATCGAACGAGTTGTTACGATTCGAGTCCTCGATCGATTTGGCCCGATACCCGGTATTAATGACTTAACGATACGATCCGTAACATTGATATAAAACAACGTATCGATAATGAGGATAAATGCAATTAATAGCTTTTTAGAAAGGTGATTTGCAAATGTCAACATTATTGGTTTCTCGCGTGCTTAAACTCGTGACACGTAGTTCACGATCGACAAGCACGTTATATCGGATAATAGTCACGTCGTGCGGTCACCAACTGGATTCATTAGAGTATTGCAAGGACCGATTCCGATATGTATCGTATACCGTTTAATTGCTCGTACGGAGTCGATTTGATTAACGTCAATAGTACGTACATTATTGCAAGAGTTTTAACTGACAAATGACGATATTAACAAGTTCGGTCTCGAATTTATGAGTACATACGTATATGTATAACGTACGTAGGTGGCGTACGTGGTTTCGTTGAGAGATTGTATATTATCGCGTTTGACACCTGTTCACAGGTTCAGTTCGTTCGTTTTTCGAGTTCAAATCATAAGAGACGAGAACCAAGACGAACAGACGAAGAAAGAAAGAGAGAGAGAGAGAGAGGGGTATATAAAAAAGACTTGCAATTTTAATCATAAAGGATTAAATCTGTTGTCGTCATTGATAATTTAATGTCAATGTCACATTTTCTAAGAAAATCATTAAACGCGCGTTGAACGATCAATGCAGTTTAATTTAAAATAGTTCGAAATTTCTATTACGTACGATCGATATTATCATTCGTTTGAAACTACGAATCTCTATCGTTACACGTAATATCTAACGCCTATTTATTGTTAGTTCGATTCATTCACACACACACACACACACACACACACACACATATATATATATACACATATATACGTCCATATTATACATACGTATATAATTTTCCAAGCAAGTTGAGAGGAAGTGGCTTGACTGACAATGAATCGAAATCAAACGATCGTATAGTGGATTGATGGCAATGCCACAGCTTCCAATTCCTATAGAGAGCCCTCTCCCCTCCACCTCCTCTCAAACCCCCGAATCGGTCCAGCCACCGACCCACCATACACCTCTCTCTCTCTCTCTCTCTCTCTCTTCCCATAACCATCGTTGTTCTCTTCGATGCGTAATTCTGAATTGAACGGTGCCGCGGCC
>OU427001.1:5908264-5930764 GCA_911387935.1 Dolichovespula saxonica
GAATAATTTAAACCGTGGAATTATGCGACTTCGAGATAGCGTTCTAATAAGTTCGATTTGGAAAGTTCCGGTGTTTTCGTACCGTGGGACCGGGTGGTGCTTTCATGAAAACGTAGATATTAAATCGTGATTCTTTTAATTAACGATTCGGTATTCGCTTCAATTAGTAAATTAGAACGGTCCGCTTTAAATCGTGCTATTACACGGAGAAATACGAACGCTAGAGAGCTCGTTATTTAATATGAATTTTCGCTTACGATTGTGTGTGTGTGTGTGTGTGTTATTTTTTTCTTTTTTACATTGCCTATAGTTCATACCTATGCGTGTATACATACAAATACACATACGTGTATGCTTGCACGTATGGATTTTACGTTCGTTGCAATGAGTTTACGAGAAAATGATTTGATTACGAATTTGAGTACGATTTCGAGCCGGGTACGGTGACTTTTACCAATGTATTTGAAAATGAAACGGTGAGAATCAAAAGTGTATGGATAATAACATAATGAAAGTAATCGAAGTAGGATAGACAATTGCTCGTTAATCCGATCGAAGGAAGGGGGGTGGTAATCGTATCCTAATGTCATTCAATGACTATGACGAAATAATCGTAAATTTCATTTCGATCGGCATACTCAACACCCATCAAGAGTATCTCGTCGGGATTCGATCGAATAATTTTTCTACGCTCTTCTTTCGTCTCCTTTTTATTTATTTATTTTATTTTTTTTTTACATTTGTTTTTGTATAAGACAATTCTTTGATATAAGATAATATTTCGTAGGTAGAACAACGCAGATCGTTGGTCAGATATTTGCGATATCTATATGGTTCGACGTATATTTCATCGTACTTTGGCGTAGATAATAATCCATGGTTTGCATTGCTCTATAACATCATACCAGGAGATTGTCATAAATCTATATTACGAAAGCACGGGTACGGTCATTCGTTTCTATAGAGCGATATATTCGATGAAGTTGGATTAGGACGATTCGTCACGTCCGCTCTTGTCACTATCACTACGTTCCACGAGATATTCCGCGACGGAGGTGCCATTAAATTTATCTCTCGTCAGAATCCCTCTTATCTTCTTCTTCTTCTTCTTCTTCTTCCACTTCCACTTCAACTTCCACTTCTACTTCTTCCTCTTCTTCTTTTTTTTTTTCTTTCATTCTTTTTTTACGTTCGCATCTTCGATGTCAATATTATCAAGAGATCATATCTACGTTGCCATCACGAATTTCTTAACCGTTCTAACGTAAATTTCTCCATATTGGCCGTTGATCGTTTGGCTCATTAACGATCTAATTAACCGTACGTACCAATTATCGTACCACGTAGCCAAGTTTCATATCGGTTTCCGCGAAGTTTCGTGGTAGTCGTTGCCGTTAAAATTATACCGAATTAACGACGGTGAACGAATCGAGAGAAACACAGGAGACGAGGAGGAGGAGGAGGAGGAGGAAGAGAAGGAGGAGGAGGAGATAGAGTCATGAACTTTTCTTGATAATTTTAGTTTCCAATTCTATGCCCAAGAAATTATATAATTTCTCCGACCGTTCTTCGTCGATCCTGAACGCACGCACGTACGAGGCGCACATACGCGTACGCATACGCTGCTAACCCATCGACGTAGGCGCGCGCTCGCTCGCACACGCATACCTCGGAGACGACGCTTTGTTCAATGTAACTACGAATTTATTATCGTCATAATAATATTCCTGATGTATTCCTCGTTACGGCTCGTTACGCGAGAACAGTTAACGAATATCCGCTTAAAGACAAAGCCGGCTCTTATTCGTAGTGACAACGGCCGACTTTAAGCGTCCACTCTGTATAGGAGCCGTACGAGTTTCATCCGATATGTATGAGGATGTATGTCGCAGGGCTTGTTACAACTAATTGTTAATCACATCCTGTATTTTCATAGACGAAAACGAAAGGCGAGAGCGAAATACGACTGAAGATACGAAATATTAACGAAAAGCAGATGAATGGAAGATATGTATATAGACAGATGGATAGAGAGCCAGAGAGAGAGAGAGAGAGAGATAGAGAAATAGAGAGAAAGGAGGATAATAAATAATAGTGTAGGAATATTATTCATTAACGTGAAATTACATTAAGAGGATTTAGTTAAACACAAGTAGATATATCTTTTAGTACATACATACATATAATTTTCTATGCAATTTATTAATAATTATTTATTAATTAATATATATTTTATATACATATATATATATGTATGTATGTATATATATTTTCTTTTTATACGCGGATTTATTTATAATGCACGTCATTTTTTTTGTGCGCCAACAGCGAATGAATGAACATCTAGGACGCTAATGGACATCGATCGATTATTTAAAAGCAGGTTCGAAAATTTGTTTCATGCCATGTTATCCAACATCTTATCTCTCAATCATACGAAAGTAAGTAACTGAGCGTGTTACACACACACACACACACACTCATACACACACACACACACACACATATATATATATATATATTTATATATATTTGTCAATGAATAGACAGAGTTAGTTTACAAATACTTATAAGCGTATAAATACGTAAGGTGAAAGAATTTAATAAAAACGGAAACAGATGGTGACGACTATACGTTTATAGAGTCGGTATGTGCCGTTGCGACGTAAGCTGTGGATGCAATAAATGAAGGGTTATAGAGAGAGAGAGAGAGAGAGAAAAGAGAGAGAGAGAGAGAGAAGAAGGAAAGGTTCGTGGGCGATACGAAAAGAAGAGAGTGAGAGTCTCGGAGGTTCACGAGACGAAGATCGCATCTCGATGAAAAGGCAATGCCGTCTTCGATATTGCCTTCTACGTTGACCTCCATTCTTTCGTTCGTCTACGGAAAAATGCTTTTTACTTTCGCGATGACGACGACGATTTCTCCTTCTTCCATCTTAACGCCCTTTCTGCGTAGGGAAGAAATAGAGAGAGAGAGAGAGAGAGAGAGAGAGAGAGGACGGTAAAACGATCTAATTTTCTTCCTTTTTGCTTTGCATGAATTCAATCAATTCGATGGCAACTCAATGAAACGACATTCGTTTCATCGTCGTGCAAAACGATTGTCGGTCTATCGGCGATAATAGAAAAAATAAGAAAAAAAAAAAAAAAAATAAAATAAAATAAAAATAAATAAAAGGAAAAAGAAGAAGCAAGACGAAATGCGTTCGTACTCGGAGAAAGTTGTACCGTTTTTATTCGCGTTAATGATCGCGATGATCGATTCGATCGCGAGGAAAGAAAAGAGAATCGAACGAAGAGAAGTTCTTTTTTTTATCGTCATTCGCAATAACCAGCGCCTGAAGAGCGATGACACTCCATACGTCGTTCGTATATTTGACGTATGTAACGCGGGTTGCCTGTTGTCAGGCGCATTGGTTAAGGGTCAGATTGAACAATTTTTTTATCGACGACAGATTATATTAGCGAACTGCAATTATCGAGGAATTATAAAGAGTTCCACGTATTCAGGCTCGACTATTTTTCATAACGTCCGACAAATAATATTATCACGCATATATTACTTTATAATATCTATTTCATAGCGTTTCGTTAGTCAAAGGCGAACAACTTTATCTGCAGTTGCTATCTGTTTCTCTCTCTCTCTCTCTCTCTCTCTCTCTCTCGATCTCTCTAATTTCTCTTGAAGATCAACCCGGAAGTTAATTTTATCGACGCCTTCGCTGGAAAAGCGTACGGGGTTGGAGTGGCTCCTGCTAATTACGAGTAATTAGATAAATCGTCGAGCGAGCAATTTTTACGTCGAGAAAGGAATTAGAAGCGGCCGTGCCGTGCGGCGTTATCTGATAAATCATTAATGCAGTTAATTAAAAACTTTAATCAACCCTCCGCCGGCGTAGTAGTTTCAAGTTGCTTCGAAGCTTTCTCCAACGTTGACATTGTTACCGTACCTCTCCGTAATATTTGTGCTTCTTTTTTTTCCCCCTTTCCCTCTTTTTCCTTCCCACCCTTAATGTTTTCCACTTCTCTTTCCTTTTCTTTTATTTATTTTTGCCTTTCTTTCTCTTTTTCTTTTCTTTTAATTGTTCCCTCCTTACCTCCTTCCATCTATTTTCGTTTTTCTTCCTTCCTTCCTTCCTTTTTCTTTTCTTTTCTTTTTTTTTTTTTTTACTTCTTACCTTACTCGCGAGAGAAAAACGATCGATGAAAGGCCGACGATCAATAGCAATTAGATTGAGCGATGATAGAGTGCTTAAATTCTGACACGCGTGAGAATAATATCAATCATCGTAATGCCATTTCTCTCGATGTTCAATGTGTAAATAGGATTCGAAATAAAATTTTCACTTCAAATTCGTTCGTTTCTCCCTCCCTCTTTCTATCCATTTAACTATCTATCTATCTGTTTGTCTTTATCTCTCTCGTTCAACGATAATTTACCAATTAACTATTTATTCGAAAGCTAATGTATCGTGAGGGAATAAAAACGATTGATGAGAATCATTTTTTGATTCGACAAACGATCCCCGTTTAATTTCCGGGGATGGAGAGAGAAAAAAATATATATATGTGTGTGTGTGTGTGTGGGTGTGGGTGTGTGTGTTTCCCGAATGCTCCAGCGTCTTTATTATCGTTATGTATTATCGATTTGGAATTCCAACGTGGGATCGCGTTGAACCGTGAAGCACGCGTTTCAATGGCAACGAAAATTCCGATCTCTCTGCGCATTTTTTGCAGACGGCGCAACGAGTATAACGTTGAATACTTACCTATCGGAATTTATATATTAGTTGTACACGCGGCAGCATGTGCGTTTCAGGACAAAAGGCTGAATTCGCCATGTTGGATGGGCATGGAACGCGATAGAGTGCGGCTCTATGGCATCCGGAAAAGAATTTGGGTCAATGAGAAACTCGTACCGATGTGTGTTGCTCTTATCGACGATCGAAATTCTCTATTTCTCTTTCTCTCTCTCTCTTTCTTTATTTCTTTTTTTGCTTCTCTCTCTCTCTCTCTCTCTCTCTCTCTCTTTATCCTTGTTGTACTTTTAGAGCGTAGATTGGGAACGGTGGCAATTGCACCTAGAAAAGTGCTTTTGCCATGGTAATCGCCACTTTGCGATATTTCATTCTTCCTTTTTCTTGATTTATTTCCTTTAGTTCTCATTGTCTCGAGTGGTACTGTCTCGTCGTTTAGCAAACGACTTTCCAATTTATAGTAAAATGCTTTGACCAGAAGAAAGTTAATATTCGACCTTGTCTAGTATTGCAAAGCTTTTCTCTATTTCTCTTTCTGTATATATGTGTGTGTGTGTGTGTGTGTGTGAACACGCGGGTTGGAAACTTTATATTTCAGGAAAGAAAATCTTTTAAGAGAAATAAAAATTCTATGGAACATGAGAGATACTGGATTCCATGAGAATCCACTTATTTATAGGTGTAATAAAAGTAGTAGTTTTCTAAGAGGACGCTCAAGTGGAATAAGTAAAATGTGAAAATTGGGTTTTACAATAGTTGCGTTTACGTGAACTTCTCTTTTAACTTTTGTAATCTTCTTGGCTTAATAACGTCTTTTCGTATAATGCCTTTTTGTTTTACAAGTCGTCTTTTATATTTCTTCTTGTAATTGCACGAGAAGAATCGTTTTTCATTTTCTCCATTACATATAATATATATATATATATATATTAAATACGATAACAATTTCATTTTGATTATTGCCGACCGATCTTATATTTTATTCGTCGAGAAACGTTTTCGACCCGTTATTTTCTTTCCCATTCTCACCCCTTCCCTGCATTTAATTTTTTTCGACCTTACATAGATCGGAAAAGAAAAGAGGCGAGCGAAAGAGAACCAAAAAAAAAAAACGAAGAAGAAAAATATAAATTGTTGTTCGTCGTAACAAACGAAAGCGCGTTAATTTAATTCATTAATTTCTCAACGTTCGCGCCTTTAGAGACCATTAAGACGAAGTAAGAAGAAGAAGAAGAAAAAAAGGATAGAATTTCGATTGTATCGCTCGGATGATGGTTGAAAACGGGTCAAACGTGGCAAATGGCACATGGCGTTTCACGGGGATGCCTATTGTAAATGAGAACGAGTCTTGGGCCAAGTGTTGTGTTACTTTCAGTGAGAAAACAAAACGATTCACGGACTTTGGTCTTCCTCTTCTTACGTCCTTAGAGTAACGTCCACCGATCGTAAAGTTTACGACGTTCTTTGGATACGTATCGGTCCCTGACTTGTATTCCCATTATATACGGTGTGTATGTGGCGAGAGGATGGAAAAGAGAATATAAGGAGGAGAGTAGGATTCGAGGAAGAGTAAGAGAAAAGAGGTGAATTTCGCAAAAGTGAATTCAACTTTGTTTTATCGAGCGTGAGACGGGTTGGGAGAGAGAGAGAGAGAGAGAGAGAGAGAGAGAGAGAGAGAGAGGGAGAGAGAGGGAGGGAGAAGGTGGCGTGAGGCGGTGTAGGGGTCAGGGGTCAGGGGTCAGGGGGCACGCGAACGCGAATCGTGCGAAACTCTTTGGCATCGTTACGTCCTTGGAATAAAGAGTTAAGAGGATCGAGACCTCGAGGAAGTAAACTTTTTATTGGCCTTGAGTATAGACCTTTAGGTTATTTTATATCGACTCCGTTAAATCTTACAATCCAATAAAATATATTTATGTATATATATGTATGTATATATGTTTACATGCATCGTATATTGATACGACTTAAAAGCATCGATACATTTGAATCGAAATTGTTACGAATCGCGATAAGCACGTTGTACAAACGTACATACACCTTATCTTATCTCGCATCCACCACCACCACCACCACTTCTTCTTCTTCTTCTTTTTCATCTTTTTCTTTTTTCCACTTTTTATGTATCTCTTTTTTTCCCCCATGTTTTTTCTTTCCCTCCGTTTTTTTTTCTCTCTCTCTCTCTCTCTTCCTTCGTGGATCCTCGATCGAGAGATGAAAGTTCGATCTCGAAACACGATCGAAGTTTCTTCGAGAGTTGAAAAGGCGCGACAGGTGGTAGTAGATCGAATAGGAAGTACACGCTACTTTCCACTTATCGTTTTACATCGTTCACGACGTACTACCACTACTGGCACTATCCAACACCATTACCACCATCACCAACACCACCACCATCACCATCACCATCGTCACTACCACTATCACTACTACCAGCAGCAGCACCACTATTACTACAACCACCGTCGTCACTATGGCACGACGTTTCGACGTGCTCTTCGAAGCTCTCAGGAGCAAATCGAGTTTCCTGTCCCTTTGGGACGACGGTTACCACCAGTATGTACTACCATTGACACAAGCATTCGAGGATTCGAGTATCGACGTTGTAATTAGAAATCCAACGACAAACGTTTAAATCGTTTCGATCTTAGTTGCCGGTAATAACCGGCGCAGTATATTAAAGATCGATCGGAACGTCGGCCGTTCGAATTTATCGCGCGTCGCTCGCAAAAAAAAAAGAAAAAAAAAATAGAAAAAAAGAAAAATACGGAGGTTGACTCTCGTTCGGGATACATCGACAAAAAAATACCCGATTCCACCGGATGAGATTTCGTTTGATACTCTCCCACGCCCCGCCCCCCACCCCTCTCTCTCTCTCTTTACTAACACCGCATAAAACCATCGAAGCCTCTAATTAACCCTGACCCAATGAAAATCGGGTATTTCGTCGAGGAACCTCGATCTTTCGTTTTAACGCTCAGGGCGATCGTCTCTCTCTCTCTCTCTCTCTCTCTCTCTCTCCATCCCTTTATTTTCTCTTTCTTCTTTACTTCGTTTAAGTCTCTCTATCTCTTTATCTCTCTCGTTTACCTTTCATCCGACTAATTTAAAGTCGAGTCACTTTTGCGAAATCGTCTTTACTCGATCGATTTTCATCGTTCAATCGATGTACTCGTTACTACCTCGTCTCTCTCTCTCTCTCTCTCTCTCTCTCTCTCTCTTTCCTTCTCTTTTTCATTCTCTCTATGTGCTTTCAATATTTCCGTCTTATTCCCTCTACCCTTCTTTCATTATTTCCATTCTCCGTCGGAGAAGAAACAACAACTGCAACAACGGCAACAGCAATAAAAAAAGAGAACCAAAAATAAAAAGAAATAAAGAACGTGTTCCTTTTTCTAAACAAAGCAAAAAAGAAAAAATGTTGAAAAAAGAAAGGAAGAATATTCATATTTCCCCGATCGAGATTCATTCTCGCTTTGAATTTGCTTTCTAACGGGAACGCTTTCTCGACTCGTTAAATCGTCTCCCGGTAAGGAAATTGCATTCTGTCTGTTTCACGTTTTTTTTTCTCTTTATTTTTTTCTTTTTTTTTTTCTTCCTTTTTCCGTCCCTTCAAGCAGAAGAGGATTCTCACGTAGGGTGGCGGGGCGGGGGCTGGCTCTTTCTTTGTCCGAGTCTTTAAAAGTGACTCGATTATTCGCTCTAAGGTATCGATGGCAATTAATGCGTCGGCAATATACCATTCGAACGTAGTTACTCGATCGCGAGTATTCATTCAGAATCCGATTAAAACTCGGGGATCGAGGAATTGGATCGTGTTTGTTGGATTAACGAGCACCAGTTTGCATGTGAATCGACGAATATTTCCCCCGTTGATTTACGAACTCCTTCGCCGTCGTAGTCGTTCCAGTCGCATCGGGGAATCCTTTGAAGTAGGCAAGGTCAGAGAATTTAGTATCTCTCTCTCTCTCTCTCTCTCTCTAGCTTTAGCTCTAGCTCTTTCATAATACCAGCTACAACTCGTCGAATTTGCATGAAAATCTTTGAGAGAAGAGAGCTGTTGCTGGATCGAGCGGTGAACGACGATGAAGGGAGTCAAAAGGGTTAAGAAGTTTTGGTGCTATTAATGAGACTTTGAGACCAAAGAATTATCTAACTTTTCGAGAGAACAGTCTTTCTCTCTCTTTCTCTCTCTTTCTCTCTGTCTCTTTATCTCTCGCATTAAAGATCCTAAACATGTATACGAGGTAATCGTTCCAACATTAAATCGACATTAACGTTTTATACCATAAAGGAAGATTTCTCGAATCGGTAATATCCGCACGTTCCTTTTCGGAAAATCGTCTTTGGCCAGGGGGAGGGGGGCGTTTTAGGATATATACATGGGGTTCGTCCTTGCGGTTAAAGTTATCTACGTGCAGATTCGATAACTCGCTCCTTCGATTTTCAATTTCGGCTTTTGATTCGTTAGAATTCCTGGTACCATGATTCGTACCAGCTATTTGAAATATCTCATCCTTCGTTCCTTCGTTCCATCGTTCGTTCCTTCGTTCGTTCGTTCCTTCGTTCCTTCGTACACTCATTCTCTCGTACGCTAGCTAGCTCGCTCGCTTTGCTGACCTATGAATGTCTACAAAATTATGGTTACGAATCACGTATAGTGTTCGTGCAAGCGGCATCCACCGCTTGACGTGACGCGATTCCCTATGAAAGAGAGAGAGAGAGAGAGAGAGAGAGAGAGAGAGAGAGAGAGAGAGAGAGAGAGACGGTGTAATTGCGCTACGTGCCCTTATGTGAGCCGTTGCGGCATGAACTTCCTCGCGGAAACCGGCACTAACATCTACAGAAATTTCCGTGGTAAAATGGATGAGCTCGGGAGTTGGAAGAGAGAGAGAGAGAGAGAGAGAGAGAGAGAGAGAGAGAGACGGCGTGAGCGCGCGCGCGCATTGCCAATATGCATCTACGCTTTCTTGTCAGCGTTGTTGTTCGACCGTAAACAGGATAATCGCGCGAAACGCAGCATATTCGAGCTCCGATATTACCGTTGTTTCCCCCGTACGAACCGTAATCATCCTACCGTATCGTTACGTATATTTCCCTGAGAATGGTTAGGTAAATTTTCAACTTGAAGAAACAAACTCGATTCTATATATATCTCTCTCTCTCTCTCTCTCTCTCTCTCTGTACTTTTTTCTATCTCTTTCCTTTTTTTTTTGTATTATTATGTACCTTCTCTTTTTCATTTTTTTAACGTTCAACGCATACGTCGAATGACGTATACCTATTTCGTAACGTATCAACGATCGAGATTTTTAATTTTAATTATGTTAATATCCTCGAAGGAATATCCGATCGTTTAAAATTATTCGAATATATATATATATATATATATATATATATATATTCACACTCGTTAAGGACGGATTACATAATTGACAGTAATAATATCAAATTTAATTCGTAACAATTATTAGGACGTATGAAACGTGTAATAAATTGTATTATCGGCTCGCAAGTAGATCGTTTTTGTCGTCGTAATATAATCGAATCCGTTTCTACGATTTCTTGATTATGTCGTATTTATCAAAGAAGAAAAGGAAAAAAAAATATATATATATATATATGTACACATATGTAAATAGATAAATTCACGAAATAAATTTGAATTTTACTTATTTGTAAAATTCAAATGCGTTTTCGTATTTTTCCGTACGAACAATCCCGTCCTATACATATAGAGTGTTGCATTTAATAAACGGCACCGTAGTTGAACGTTCATTGATTATGCAGCAGGGATGTATATCACTTCCCTTTTAATCCGACGACAGGTGATTCCATAAAGCCAAACGCAGCATGCACCAGAGTCGGCCATTATAAGCGCGAACGGGTACTTGTCCTTTAACTAAGCGGATGCACGTGGATTGACATTCGAGACAACGACAGCCGAGTTGACGAGATCGAGTAGAACGTGGTGGTTGTTCCTCGTCCATCATCAACGTGGCTACCTGTCCGTGTAGTTAACGTTAAGTGATTCATCCATTGCGCAATAAAAAATAAAAAGAAAAAAAAAGAAGAAGGAGGAGAAGAAGAAGGAAGAAAGAAGATAGAAGGAAAATATTCTTTTTAGTTGTACAAAATTTTTATCGCGAGACGTTCAATTTTATCCGATTTACTTTCTGTTCCCGTTATTTTTTCTTTTATTTTATTTTTTTTTATTTTTTTTCGTCAAGACATCGTTCTAGCGACTTCAATTCAACGCGATAGAAATTTGAGATTGTATTTCTATCGACAAAGAATTTATTTACACACACACATTTTCCACATTTTACATTCGTTTTTTAAACATTCAATTTTACTTAAGATGTGCAATAATTCTTTTTAAGATACACTGTTATATTCTTTCGATGTTACGTTCCACGAATTGAATAGACGCATATATAAAATCGATCGATTGATCCTTCGCAATTTCTCTCTCTTTTTTCTTTTTTAATTTAACTTTTTGTGCTTTTAATATATTTTTTTTTCTTAACTAGTAGAAATAAATATATATATATACATATATAATGTAAATACACATTTTTTTTTCTTCCTTTACATGGTCGATCGCAATGAAAAATATAACGTTTCCAAACGACAAAATTTATCACAGTCGGACTTGTAGTGAGAGAGTTCGAGGGGTTAAAAAAAATAAAAAAACAAAAAAAGAAAAAAGACAGGAAAAGAAAAGAAACGACCAAATAATCGAAAAGTTTTTTCATTTGACCTCGCGAATCCGTAAATAAGTAATAAAATAGTAGACGATTGGTGTATCGATCGCGCCGATAAAAGAAAAAAAAAAAAAGAAAAAATGCCGGCACAAAATGGCGTAGACCGATAAAAGTTTCTCACCGGTGTGTCATGTCTTATTTGCAAATGGCGAATGATCGAGAGAGAAAGATCGGATGAAGTGTCGGGAAAAAGGAGGGGCAAGGAAGTGAAGGGGAGGGGGTGAGAAGGTGGCGGCTGGAAGAACCCTTCGCGTTATTTTTTATTTTTTCGTTCGATTCGTGGTAGCTCGTAGCACTCGACGTAACCATAGATTTTCGAGTCGACGTTTATACATCGATATTTCGCGTCTCGCTCCCTACATCCTCTTTGTTTCTATCCTCTATTTACTTACTCGCTCCATTACGGGCAATTGCCCGTGCGCTATACCCCCCTTCAAAGAGAGCATCGAGCCGAGTATATTTATTCAAACCGGGATGCACTAGCCTATCCTTTTTATCGCCTATCGTAAAGCTTTCTTCTACGAGGCATAGGTACGTACCTTTACGAAAGACTCGACACGCGAGATATGCAGATACATAAATATGCATCTGTATATCGATCAGGAAAATCGATTCTCGATTTTTGTTATTTTTCTTTTTTTTTTTTTCGGTGGATAGTTTGCGAGGGTTTTACTCGTTCGAATCGATTTTCTCACTTATAGATTTATCTAACTCTATCGTTTATTAAAGATTGCGAGAGAAAGACTGAATGTATATATATATATATATATATATATATATATATGAGTGTGTGTGTGTGTGTATGTGAGAGAGAGAGATAGAGTATATGTGTGCGAGATAGTTTTCCTCTACCATTCACGATGTTTGAATATTATCCGAGAAATGTTCGCCATTTGCTAAATGACATATTCAAGCGAATAATGCCTACCGTAAATATGCATATTTAATTGTCATTTGTTTATATCTCTACACTTAAATACGTATTAACGACTCCCAACAGGGAATCAAATTCGTATGAGCATCGAGACACTATTACGAAAGAGCTGCTCGCATCATTCGTTAACATGCAACCACTATTCACCTATCCAATAACGATCGACTTTTCTCATTATACGACATTATCGTTAATGTTATCTTCGAACGTTAATAATCCATTGATAGAAGCTTATAGGTTTCTCTTACGTTTAACTCGATATTTAGATTGAATCATTAAATATATAAAGGAGGTATCTTTCGAATCGTTCGATTGTTTCGACCGTATCGATTTGTTTATTTTAACGTATCGATACGTATAAAATAATTACGTATACACTTTTTTAAATGACAATTAAAGTGCGGCCTTCAAATGTTCGGACTTTCAAACGAACCACTCGGGCGAGAATTTTTTTACTAGGAGTCTAACGTGTTCTCCTCGTTAATATAAAAATACAAACTTTTACTCTATATATCTACTTATATATAAACATGAAATTACATATATATTTATGTATGTATATATTATTAGCGTGCTTTACTTGGTTACGTATTTCAATAATAATAGTACGGAATTGTAATATGAATTCTATATTAACGGGCTTTATTTAATTTAATAATTAAACGATATTATTATACGGTATATAATAATGGCTGGTTATGCGTTTTCCCCCAAGATCATATTCGAATTACGAGGTTAACGTTATTTTTCCTTTCATTTGCATTATATCAGATTTTTATGGAACGTAATCCTTCTCTCTCTCTCTCTCTCTCTCTCTCTTTCTCTTTCTCTCTCTCGATGCCGATGTGCGGTCGAATCGTATTTTCTTTTCGATAAAAAATTCAGAAACGTGTTTCTGTTCGTCCGAGCGTATTAGTATTCTCTTTCGAGAATCTATACGGTCCTGTATAATACAGTATTAATTCGAGATGTTTTTTTAATACTTAACTAAAGAAAGAGGCCAACGGAAATGGAAAGAGAAAAAGCGTTCGTTCTTTCTTTACATAATAAGTAAGAAGAACGTTGCTGTTTAATCCGTCTCTTTACCGATTCTTTTATTTTCTTTTCGTTTTTTTTTTTTTTTTACTCATTCCTCTCATTTTTCTCTGTTTAATACAACCGTTGTCAATGAAACAGAGAAATTTATGAAAAAGATGTCAGAAAAAAAAGAAGAAGAAGAAGAAAGGATTTCTCTCTCTCTCTCTCTCTTTCTTCATTAATCGAACAATATCGTTTCGTTCGATTCCTTCTCGAAAATAATCTGATATCTCTGATCGATACTACGATATAATCTCTCTCGCATCGATTATATCTTAATTAATACCACGTAATAATTTTCTTTTTTATTATTTCATTACATTTCGAAACTACCATATCGTTTCTCTCGTTTCAATTATACATTAATTAATATCCCACGAGATACGTTCGAGATGATTATTATTACTATTATTATTACTATTATTATTATTATTATTATTATTACTATTATTATTATTACGATTGGAGACGTAGATCCTGAAGTTTTCAAGTATGAGAAAATGTAGGTGAAGGAGAAAAGATCGTAAAAAAAAAAAAAAAAATTGAAAAAATTACAACGCAAACGAGGAAAGACACAACGTAACACAACGGACGAAGAAGGCGTAAAGAAAAATATTTATTCGAAACGTATAAGTATGAACGAGATAAGACGAAAGAGCGACGAGCCCTCTTTTTTTTTTTTATTTTTTTTATTTTTTTTCATCGTTTCACTTAAAAGCGCAACATGCAACGCAAATATGTACATATATACATACATATATATATATATATATATATATATATATATATATATATATATATTTACTTACCGTACCGGTATGTACGTAGACAGATACATACTAGGTAAGTTACTCACTTTCGCGCTAGTTCCGAAATCGGTGTTACTGGGAAAAGAAGAGAATAAATGACTCGGGGCAATATGGCGACGCGTGTGTCAGAAACTGTGCTTTGTTCGATAAGTCACGTTTTCTCTCTCTCTCTCTCTCTCTCACTAACTTTTACACTGTGACACACACACACACACACACACACACGAACTCACACACTTCGGCGTAGTGCTTGCTTTTTATTTTTTTTTTATCTTTTCCTTTTGATCGGACAGGGTTGCGTGTATTGGCAAAAGCTTTGCCCGGGAAAGGCTTATTTTGATGAATAAACGTCGTGAGGGAGGAGGCGGGGTAGAGAGAGAGGAGGCAGTATCTGATTTACTGGACCATAAATATCTCTAATCTGTACGAGACATGGGGGGCTTCATCTCTCTCTCTCTCTCTCTCTCTCTCTCTCTCTCTCTTTTTCTCTCTTTCTCTATTTCTCTCAAGCTCTCTTTACTGGCCTGGTTTCCCTTCCGTTTTCCATTCTTCATCCATTTACCGGCTAAAAAAGAGCACTGAATAACGAGTCAGCGAGCAACCGCATCGGAAAACTTTTAGATTTTCTCTCTGTCATTCCCTCTCTCTCTCTCTCTCTCTCTCTCTCTCTGTCTGTCTCTCCGTCTTTGTCCTTTTTTTTTTTCATCCTTCTTATGCAGGAACTATATTTACGCGAATAAATTGTTTCAATCCTCGATACGAGAAACGAATTTTCTAATTAATAGTCTCAAATGAAAAATGTGCATCCTTCAATTCAATTGGGTTTACTTTCGAGAAATATATATATATATATATATATATATATATATATATATATATATATATATATATATCTTTTTTCTTCTTTTCCTTTTTCTGTTTTCTTTTTATTTTTATTTATTTTTTTTCCTTTAAATAACGAGCATCCTACTGTCTATTTTTCTATACATTAATATTTTTCGATACGTATTTATATCGACGAGACGTCGTTCTGCTTGAAGTCATGCTTGTCGTTTCGTTTCTCTTCGTTCTTTTTTTTGTTTTCTGTTTTTATTTATTTATTTATTATTTTTTTTTTTTTTTTTTTAATAATACGTCCTCAATTTTATTTTGTTCCATTTTTCTCCTTTTCTTTCGAACGTTGGGAAATATTCGAGATTCGTCTCTTAACGTTTTCCCCGCTTTTCCGTTCCTCTTCACAAGGCACACGTATTTATGGATCATTTAAAATTCGTGCTCGTTCAGGAGGACCAACGTGTTCGGTGAGATATCGGGGAATGAAATCGGTACTGGGATCACGAGTTCTCATTACGAAGACCGAAACTATCACACGATCTTTCCACCTGACGCCTTCTTCCGTCCCATTCACATTGCCATCAAAGCATGATTCCTTGGTTATTATAATTAGACGTATAGACAATATCTGTTATAACTTTAATGAACCGTATCGATTAAATTATCCGATATATATATATATATATATATATATATATATATATATATATATATATATATATCGGAACGTAGAATATCTTTAAATCTTTAAATTGGACGAGTTAATTAACGAATATAATTTTTTGATTAATTTCATCGATCAATTGGATCGAGATTTATTTTTCACTTTTTCTTTTTTTCTTTTCTATCGTTTTAACAAACGTCAAAGCGAAGGAAATATTTTCTCTCTGAATTGTTAACGAATTTTTAATTATAATCGTACTTAATAAATCAAACTTAATGAACCATGTAAATCATACTTGAAATTTATGAAATATATATATATATATATATTCGGTTAGTTATTTAATGTTAATAACATAATAATATTTATGAAACATTTAAGAATATCATTATAAAAAGCTTGTCAAAGTTGATCTCAAATTTCAATAATTCTATCGAATTTATTCATCCATCCATCCAACTATCTATCTATCGGTTACATTTATATTTCAATAGTTCAATCAAAATTCTTCGTCATTATTTATCAATCCTTCGTACCGTGGTCTTAGTCTTGAAAATTCAATTCTTCTATCTATCAGAAATTTCATCATTTCGTTTTCATCGGCTGTCGTCCTTGACAAATTATAGTAAACGCAAGAACGGTAATAGCAGAACCTCTCTCTCTCTCTCTCTCTCTCTCTCTCTCTCTCTCTCTCTCTCTGAACTAACTGGGTTTACATCTCGAGAGTAAAGCGACTTACCGGTTGACTCTCAACTTGTCTCAGTATCGAACTTTAATTAAGCTGCTTTCCATGTAGAATCTCATGGCTGGCAGATGTACGATATATGGAGAAGCAACCAACGGATTCTAGAGAGCTGTCTCAAACAACGAAGACAGGAGGGAATCGGTTGATTGTTGAAACAGTTGTCATTCGTATCCCGACACTTCTCTCTTATTAAAGGTTCTTCACTTAGGTTGGCTGACCTTTAGCGAATAATACGCGTCTGGCAATTTGTTTAAATGTTCTCTCCCATTAATTAAACTCGATTAAAACGGGACAAATCATCATTAACCCCGAGTGTCCCACCGAGGGGATGGTTTATCCAATAAATTTCTCTTCTCTTATCTCGCCGAGGTTATTCTTTTATCGTATAAACACAACTTTTTCACTTTTCTCTCGTAAAGAGTTCTTTACGCTTTAATTTTTTGCGTTTTTTTTTTTTAAACTAATTTTCGAATTAGATTTTATACTTAAAAAAAAAAAAAAAAATACAGAAAAAAGGACGAAAAAGAAATACAAGACTACCGAAGTCGAGTATGAGCGATTAAAAAAGAAAAAAAAAAAAAACCATCTGCGAAATTATGCAAACTTTTCAAAATTTATATTTTTAAGGGACGTGAGAAACTACTTCCCGTCCATTATACCAGTGGGCGTGGCCAAATTACCCATGAATTTTTTCATATTTTTCAATTATAAAGTCATACTCTTACGTTAGTATAATATTATCATATCAGTCGAAGTAATACTGTTACTCTCCATAAGACGTAACTCATAATCAAATGCAATATCGTATACGATTAAAAGAGTTAATCGAAAAAAATTTGAAATATATTTAAAAATCATTATCCCTTCAAACAATTGAAATAGATTAGGGTAAAAATATTTCCTTTTTCTTATACCTTTTTTCTTTTTCTTTTTTTTTTTTTTTTTACGTAAGTAGATAAAAACAAAATATATTTAGAGATTTAAATGAAAGTTTTAATGCTCGTAATATATTGTTCGAAAAAAACAATTATTTCCGTCGTACGATCTTTTATCTTACTTTAAAAACGATAGATAATGACATTGATATTAGTCAGAGAGAGAGAGATAGATAGATAGATAGAGAGAGAGAGAGAGAGAGAGAGAGAGAGACAGAGAAGAAAGGAAAAGAAAAAATTGATGAGCGTTAAGTGTCATCGCACTTTTCTTTCAACGATCACCATGATACGGGATTGAATAGTGTCTTTTACGAAAGTCATCTCCGGAAATCGGCATCCACGACTTCTCCCCACTTCCCCTCACTTTCACCCTTTTGTCCGTGTATTCGTAGATAGGAGCAGCCCAGTCGTGGCAATCGGGAAACCGTATTGGGAAAGTAGGGACTCGTTGATCGAGGTGCGACAGAATGATATAAAGCGGAAGTCTATGATAGAGAAGAGTAAAGCGGTGAAAGAGAGAAGAAAGAGAGAGAGAGAGAGAGATAGAGGGAGATACAGAGAGACAGAAATAGAGAGAAAGAACACACACGCATACATATATCTCGAAACCTTTTTCATTTCCTCTTCCGATGCGTATAAACAGTTTGCTTCCTGCGATCGTTCTCGTAAAGTAAGCTATGTGTCTCCGGTCCTTTCCAATATTCGTCGAAACGAGCTTGGGAGGAAAAGTGGGAGGGAAAGAGAGAGAGAGAGAGAGAGAGAGATGAACGACGATCTACGATTTCGCGAAAGTTGTCGTCGTCGTCGTCGTCGTCATTGTTGCTATTGTCGTCGTCCTATTCTTTTCATTTTATTTTATCTCTTTTTTTTATCTTTCCCTCTTATTTTTTTCGTTTCTTTTTGTTCCTTCCGTTTCGTTTCGTTTCGTTTTTTTTTTTTTTGCTTTCATAGGAAACGACAGGATATGGGTGGTACTGTTGGTTATCGTATTTAATCGCAAGTAAAAGAAATATTTTTGTCGATATATAGAAGAAATAAATTTATTTAGATACGATAGATATTTATTTAGATTTATTTAGATATATTTATTAGAAATAGATTTGTCGATAGAGAACTAACGTGACTTTTCGAAAGTCGTACCGAACGTTTTAAACGTCGACGTGCCGTCCGCGCATTTTTGTCGCTGTGCGCGCGCGCACGCGTGCGCGATATCGAACAGAATTTTTTTTTACGAAAAAAAAAAAAAAAGAAATAAAAACATTGAAACATAGACGATAAAAGAATTAAAATTGATATCTCCTGTCGTATTTAAAAGGGAATATAAAATATCTTTCGAAGGAAGGAAATAAAAGACAAAACGAAAAAAAAAAAAATAGAAAAATAGATGGATCCGATAAGCGAGTTCGTCGATAAAATTTTCGAAATCGATTCGCACGTAGATTGTTCTTTTTTTTTTGTTCGAGCGTAACGCTATACATATACATATATATATATATATATATATATATATATATATATATATATATATATATATATATGTAGTACTTGCGTGAATTATAAAAATGAATAGAAGAATATTTTATTGACGATATTTCTGTTCGTTTCAAATCATTGAATCGTTCGATACTGGAACAACGAATACGACGCTATTATTCGAAATAACGTAATTGTTAAAACGTTGAATAAAATAATGCCTCGTGTAGTTAATATTTTACAGATTATCATAAAAAATGACAAAAAGAATATTATTCTCTGTTGAATGTCGAAATCAAATGAACATATAAATCTAGAGTATTTCGGTGTTAAAATTTTTCTGATAATTTTGTACTTTTGAATTTTTTTATTTAAAATACACGAACAAAAAATATATAAATATGTATATTTCTCCTTGACAATTGTAATGAACGCAATCAACTGATAGTCAAATACTGCAATGTAGTTTTCATTACATAAAACCTATGACAATTCTTGATAGAAACATTTTCGATAAGACAAAAATGAAAATGTCGTAATACTTGGGATCAACGAAAGATGACAGTCTTGATGACTTATCTTGTGCAAAAACTAGTGATCATTTTGTTTTCGCCAAACAAAAAAAAAAAAAAATAACAAATTTAGCAAAATTAAACGAGTAAAGACATAAAACTTCGTTTAAGAATTCATTAATTATATTAACGTAATTTGTACATATATATATATATATATATATATATATATATATATGTGTGTGTGTATGTATGTATATTCACATACTATAATATAAAAAATTTTACTTACATCACATTTATTTGAAAGATTGCCATTAAATTAGAAAGAAAAAAAAAAAAAAATAAAAAAATAGGAAAGAAAAAAATATATGAGTAATAAGTGAGGCATTACGTAGTTAAGTATTATAAAGTTCGATGCAAGCATGCGTAAATAGAGGAGAAAAGCACGTTTGGACTTTAATAAAGTTGGCCAAAGGCAAATTCTTTGCGTTACTCTCTCTCTCTCTCTCTCTCTCTCTCTCTCTTTCTTTTTCTCTGCGTCTCTTTTTCCTTCTTTCTCTCTTTCTCATAAAGAAACATCGAGAACCATAAGAGCTTTTGTGGAAGCATCAAACGATTCTGGTGACTTTGTAGAAAATATTTCAAAGCTTTCGTTTTGTCATTTACGACGTTATGAAATAGCACCCAATGTAAACGGTTTTCAGAAAGAAATGTCCTTTTTTCTCTTGCATCTCTCTTGTTTTCTCTCGCTCCATCTCGTTTTACCCATTCTCTCTCTCTCTCTCTCTCTCTCTTTCTCTCTCGTCGTGAGCAATATCGCGTTCCAGTGATTCGACGTGGGCAGGTTACGTGAAAAAGACCGATCGTGATGTAGACCCTCACCCCTGTGAACTCGTCCATTACTGTCTTGCCCAAGTAGAAATCGCAGTTAGCGAGCGACGTAGGAGGTGCGACGATGACTAATCGTTTTGACTTGTCGTATGACGCCGACACAATGGCAATTTGTTCGCTAAAAATTGCCTTTACTTTTACGATCCTGATATCCTCGTCACCACCAATGCTAAATCTCATATATCTTGGATACGTTATCGCTCCTCCACCACCCCACCCCCCCTACCCGAGTTATGATGTAATTATGGAATATCGTTTCCCCATTTTTATAATGTCCCCAAACGAAAAGAAAGTGTATATATATTTTTTTTTCCTTCGTAATCGTTGGTTTTTCCTTTATTTTTCTTCTTCTTCTTCTTCTTCTCTCTTTCTCTATTTATTCCCAATATCGCTTTTTTATCGATCCAACCTGATCGTGATTTCTTACTTACGAAGAAACTCAAACTTTACTTTCTCTCCCTACTTTTCTTTTCTCTGTTTTTGTTCTTTTTTTTCTTCTTTTTTTTTTTTTTCATTTTGTTTTAATATCTCGTTTTCATCGCTCCAACTCGATCGCGATTTTTTGTTGTCTTTTTATTTACGAAGAACTCGAAATTCTAAACCACTTTGCGTTTCTTTTCTCTCGTTCTTTTTCTCTCTCTATCTGTTTCTTTTTTTTTCTTTTTTTTCAATATCTCTCTGTCTTTCTCATCGATCCAACTCGATTGTGATTTCTTATTAACGAGGAACTAATTATTCGTCGTATAGTCGTTGCTTCTCGTACCGTCGTTGAAATATTTTTCTCACGTGTACGACAAATTCGAACGAAGAAGAATAACGGGGGAACGAAAGAGCGAAGACCTTTTGATTGACCTGAAGTCTTGAATAAAGCCAACGAGAAGACGAGACTTTTCCCGAGAATAACCATTCTCGTTCGGGTAAGATTTTATGGTATCGTATCGTTGAAAGCGACATAGTACCGATACTCGGTGCAACGTTACTCTCTACCATCATCTCGTTCTCCTCATCCTTGTTCTCGCACTTTTACGAGAGTAAAAATATAGATAACAAATGTCATAACCGTGTAATGTCGTATCTTCTACCTAAATATAACAAAGATATAAATTATCATAACCGATATAATAATCTTTTTGTTTTTATTTACTTTCTCTTTTTTTTTTATATATAGAGAAATAATACATCACGTAAAATTATATAAAAAGACATTATATCAACTGTATCTACCTACTAGTATATATGTATATATATATATATATATATATATATATATATATATATATACGTGTGGGGGAAAAAAAATCCATCATTTATCGTTCACGTTCGCGTTAAAGTAATGGATATAATGCAAATATAATACATTCGTAATACATTAGCGTTAGAAGGTATTTCATTTAATTCGACGTAAATTGTAATATCTGTGATATTAGATTTGGCTATACAACTTATACAACGAATAAATCAATAATCCTTCCTTTTCTCGTACAACAAAACATTAACGAATTATCGATTCGATATTAAACGTCGATCGAGTACGCATCGATCGAAATAAAATGATGGCACTTGCGCTTAATATAAAGGTAGAAGAAACGTAATCATTTACGTAAGTTCAGACGTCGAGTTAGATCGAGCAATACATTTGACGAAAACAATAACGACTTATCTCGAAGAGCGAGAGAGAGAGAGAGAGAGAGAGAGAGAGAGAGAGAGAGAAATAGAAATAGAGAATAGATAACGTTTATGCGATAAGTATTAAGTAGAGGTAGTAGGATAGGATAGGATAGGATATAATAGATAGGATAGGTGGTACGGGTTTGGTGTTGGACAGACAGTGAACATTTCACAGTAAGGTACATACATGCATAGTTTGCCGTGGACCGCTTAATCGGTTCTTCCATTTACAGATGCGGGAAACCGTGCGCGAGAAGTGTCGTCGCGACGTGCTACGCGAAATCGCATTACCGCCGTTGGAAGTGCACGAATCTAGGGTGAAACTCGGTATCAAGGATTTCGCTAGACGGAACCTTCTAGGAAGCGGAAACTCTCAACGTCTCTGGAGTTTCCCCGCGAATCGCTTATACACGCGCCTGGAGAACGTCGTT
>OU427001.1:5935764-5978264 GCA_911387935.1 Dolichovespula saxonica
CTCGTGTTATTAGACAGGTCGATTGTAATATTTGTGTAACGATTAAATCAATGATAAGATAATTTCCTTCTTTTTCTCATTCACATATCGTTTCTTTTTTGTTTACTTTATATGTATATATTTTTTTCATTTTATTATCGCATGATTTTCGAAATGAATCTATCGGATCGATACGCGACTACGAGCCTTAATCGTATCGGCGTTAATTTGTAACGTTACGTATTTTGTAATAATACGAATGATTATTATACGAGAGCAAGTTCGTAATTAATGCGTCGATGCAACTCCCGCAAGTCAATTTTCTACGAACTTTTATCGTGATATTTACGATCTTAGAATAACGATGGGTACGTTTGCGCGGTTAAACGAGAATCAGATGACGACCATCGTAATGCATTTAACTCGGACATTAGGTTAGATCAAGTTAACTTCTACCTATATTCCATTTAAGCTCTTTCCTTTCTTATTTGAACGGTACGTTGACGTAAGTTGATTCCCCGCGTGTTCATCGTCGTTCCGGCATTTTCCCCATCGAACGAGCGCGATCGTTTCGCCCTCGGTCCTCTCTCGGAGCCATTCTCCGACGTTGGACGAGATCATTTTGCGTGCTCATCTCGCGTGACCTTTACGATAACTGCGCGTGGCTTTGCGCTAAAGGGGAATTCCATTGGGTCAATCGTATTTCCAAGTGGCGATACGCGGTACGAGCCCGCAAATAAAACCGTTCTTTCGCCATCCTTAAAACCCTTACAGCTTTTCATTCGAATAGAAATCAACTCGATAAGTGATAACTCAACGTTTTTTTTTTTTCTTTTTTTTTTTTTCGTTCGTATTTTCAAAGGGAAAATTTTACGTGAAATATCGAACAATGGTATTACAAAACGACACTATATCATAATGCATTATTAAATGACGTATATTTGTATTGCAACAAATACGAACGTAATGAAAATTTTATTAGCTCATTGAGACTGGATAGAGAATGCTGAGATCGATCGGCCGAATAATACCTTTGTATAATATCAATAATACCTTTATGTCGTAATTAATAAGTAAACATATTCTCATATGAATTTTATTGAAGTTGAAATGATTAGAGTGGCAATGGTAGAGGAGAATTACTATAGGGGAGAGACTTCTTTTTTTCTAATCGATGGTAAAAATCATTTTAATTTTACATCGGTAATCCTCGAATATATTTGAAAGGACTATTGATTAAAGAGGGATGAGGAAGGGTTGGGAGGGGCTGAATCGAATCGAACCATAAGTCTTCGGCTTTTTTAATTAAATTCATTTCAGGGCTGACACAATTTCTAAAATTGATTCTTTTGTTACATACAAAATGCATCGACATATTTCGTTATCAGTTTATCTATATCCAGTGGTCTTCAAATATGCATACCCATTTGAAAGTGTATCATACATTTATCCTTTTGCATACTAAGTAGAAAAAAAAAAGAGAGAAGAGGGAAAAAGATAGGAAGGAGAATAAAAAGTAAAATTTAATTTCTATGCATTTATCGTGCGCTCTTAAATGTTCACGTTGAAAATTAAATTAGGATAAGGCAAATTGTTTAATAATAACAATAACAATAACAATAACAATAACAATAATAATAATAATTAGGAATATACATAAATGTCCAGGTATATATATTTGTTTCCGTGTAGAAAAAAGAAAGAAAGAAAGAAAGATAAAAAATATTGAAGAGAAGAGAGACGACGACGTTAAGGATTGTTAAAAATATTTTCATCGTAGAATACACTTCTTCTTTGTTTTCTCTCCGTCTTTTTCTTTTTTTTTGTTAAAAGAACTAACATAATTAAGAAACTCAGTGTTGTTGGAATAACGATTGACAACAAATCAAGGAAGAGGTTGTCTCGTAGGGCCGATCTTTCGCACTAATCGATTTTGAATTCAACAAAATACCGTTGACGACAGTTAGAACGTAGTAAGGATTCCTTGAAATTCACGCGCCTTTTCGGAATAACTCGAACGCGCCTGGCGCTTGTAGTCCGTATTTGGAAGGATGAGCTCCGATATATATGTATATATATATGTAGAGAGAGAGAGAGAGAGAGAGAGAGAGAGAGAGAGACACGGAATAAACCGAATTTGGAATTGGACACGAATAGGAGAGAAAGATGGAGATGTTTGGAACGAAAGGAATTGCGACCGTGGAGAGGGTGAGGAGGGAGGGAGGTGAGTGAAATACCGGAGAAGATAGGTACCCTACTCGATTATTCGATTTAGTGACGTGAACGTGGAAGCGGCTAAATGTTTGCGGTCAGTTCAACGAGAGAGATGGATGATATCGTTCATGGAAGAAATAATAATCTTGACGAATAGGACGAAGTAGAGAGATAAAAAATGAGAAAGAGTGTGTCGGTATGTGTGTGTGCGCGCGCGTGTGTGTGTGTGTTTGTATAAGAGAGATATAGAAAGAGAGAAAGCTCTTTGGTACGCGGTGAGTTTAGAATATTATGTTCGTACGTTTCGTGTTTAATGAAAACGTGTTCGCGCGCATATGCACAGAAAGATACACGTACAATATATGTGGGTGTGTAAATTTTGCATATATGCGCCGTACGTAAAACTCGTCGTTGTTCGTACACGCTGTCGTCGTCGGTGTCATCATCGCGGTGAGTTTCCTGGCGCGTCGTGAATAAAAAAATGAAAATTTATTGTAGCCGAGTATTACGTAATCCGGTATTCCTACGTTGAATTACGTCTCATTAGGTGAGTTCGCGAATGTGAGAGAAAGTGCCGTGCGTTGAGATCGCGAGTTCGTTTCAAAAATGGCGCCTAGCCAGAAAGACAGACAGACAGACAGAGAGAGAGAGAGAGGACACCAACTTATTTGTAAATGTTTTTTATTTTTTACCGTGCTTTTTACTTTTCGGTTCGCTTATGGCCGTCCGAGTTTGCTATTTATTTTTTTGGGTCTCTTTCTTTACTTCTCTCTCTCTCTCTCTCTCTCTTTTTTGTTTTTCTCTTTTTTCTTGGTTTTTGTCTTCTATTTTTTTTCCTGTGCTTTACTCGGTCAAAAGAAAACTTCGAGACTTTGTACGCTCGTATCTTCCATTTCAACCAGCTCTACCATCCTGCCATACCGTCCCCGCCCCCCGCCCCCCGCCTCCCGCCCCTTATATCCCATCCCTCGCGTTTGTACTCACGTACTCTTCTCTTCTGTTTATTTTTGACACTTGGAAAATTAACGGTACTTGTTCTCTATGTTTTTCTTTCAACGTACCACTTGATACCAAACCCGTTAAAGACTAGCCAGAGAATATATAATATATATATATATGTATATATATATATATATATGTGTGTGTATGTATGTATGTATGTATCTAGATATTCAGTAACGGCGTTGACTATTGTTCCTTTTCTCACACTTACGCCTACGTACATTAAAATAATTTCTCATTAACGATTACAAATTCTCTGGATTATTTGACAGAAAGAAATCTAAAAAATAAAAATATAAAAAAAGGAAAAAGAATCTAAAATATCAAAAATTAAGAGAAAGGGAAAAACCAAACGTTATCATTTGTAATCGTCAAATATGTAAATCGACAATACGTTAGATCGTCGAGAGTTTGTAAACACGTGCATTATCAGTAAATGGTCTTCGACGAGCGCGTAAAGCGACCGCGTCAAACGCTCTCGTTAGAAACTCTCTCTCTCTCGAGAAGAGAGAGAGAGAGAGAGAGAGAGAGAGAAAGAGAGAGAAATGGATTTCATTGAGGCTGACCAGCTGATAAAGTTCGTTCGTACAGTTCAAACGAATTCGTACGAATCGCTTGTTCCGAGATATCGTCCTGTATCGGGAACGAAGAGTGCGATAGCTAGTAGGATGAAGAGGAGGTGGAGGAGGTGGAGGAGGTGGTGGCGATGGTGGTGGAGGAGTAACAGTTGGAGAATGAGAAGGATGAGAGGCCGAGCAATGGCATGTACTTTATGGTTGTGTAGAACACGCTCCGGTTACGTTGTAACGTACTTGTTCGTCGCGCTTGTTACCGATAACTAATGTCGCACCCGCCCATTCGATAGCCGTGCACTCGATCGATCGATTGAACAAAAGAGAGAGAGAGAGAGAGAGAGAGAGAGAGAGAGAGAGGAGTAGAGAGAAAAAGAGAGAGATAGAATCCGTTTGGAGTTAGCATCGAAAGAGAAAGAGATCGATCGGCCGAGCAAATTACGACGCGTGGAACGTTGAAACCGTTGTGTTACAGAGGGTGGATACTGAAGAGTGGAAACGTGGGTGGGTAGGTAGTAGGTGGTGGAGGGATAGGGGGTTGGTCACGTCAATTCCGCGCTTTCTGTCACAGGATCGTTCAGAAAATGGACGAAACACGAAGCAACCCCTCGTAACATTATCGCTTTGTTCTACACCGGGACCGATTTTGTCCAAATTCTCTCTGTCCCTTTTCTTTCTTTTTTTGATTTTTCTTCTTTCTTTTTTTTTTTTTTTCGTCCTGTCTCCTTTTATTTCTTGCTCCCTGCGTTGCTTTCTCGTTTCTTTTGATTTCGTTCTTTTTTGTTCCCCGCTCCCCTTTCCTCTCTTTCCTACCTCGCTCCTTCTTCCCTACCCCCTCCACTTTCTCCTCGAGAGAATCGCGCTGGGAACGGACGATCGAACGATCGATTGATCCAAGGGATTTGTGTTCTTCGCCGTCGAGGAGATGGCTCTTTGTGATAGTTGTATGGATTTAAAGTGCATCGAGAGAAAGAGAGATAGATAGATAGATAGATAGATAGATAGATAGATAGAGAGAGAGAGAGAGAGAGAGAGAGAGAGAGAGAGAGAGAGAGAGAGAGATATTGTCTTTTGTTTTTCAATGGAATAGATTAAACTTTGTTCTCTATTTCTATCTGTTTCTCCTTCTCTCTCTCTCTCTCTCTCTCTCTCTCTCTCTGTCTCTGTCTTACTCACTTTATTTATTTCAGTATTCCGAGTATCTTTTATATTTAATACGTAGCTTAAAATATTCCTTGCTCCACGTTGGATACAAAATAAATATTGTATTTCAAACAAATATACAAGCGTATGCACACACGTGTATATATATATATATATATATATATATATATATATACGTAATGTAAGTTAAGCCAAAAGTCGAGATTTTGATTATCCATTAGAAACATAGGTTGGTAATGATTGTTTGACTTCAATCGAATAAACTCACATATACTCGTATGCACATGTGGCTAGGCAAGCACACGCATTATCGAATTTCGGTGAACATTGTACATTGTGACCTGATTATGGCCGAAACGAAGGCTTGCGGTTAATATGAAATCAATTTCATTTGTCGAAGACATTTTTCATATTGATTAATTCTCTCTCTCTCTCTCTCTCTCTTTACGTTTTTATCTCTCTCCTTCCGTTTTTATCTCTCTTTTTATTTAATCTACTTTAACGTCGTAAAGGGTTTGAGTCTGTTCGAATTAAAAATTTGAGATAAGAAGAAAAAGAAAGAGGTTCTTCTTCTGCGCTCTTTTTGTTTCATTTGTTATTTTTTTTCTTTTTTTTCTTTTTCACGAGAATTTTCACGATCCCTATTTTCATCATTCCGCATCGCTAAGTTTCATATGGGATAAAGCTTTGGTTACGTTTGTTCGTGAAATGTCATTTTATCGGTTGATAGTTGGAGAAAGATAAAAGGGGAGAGAGATGAGAGACAGACAGAGCGAGAGAGAGAGAGAGAGAGAGAGAGAGAGAGAGAGAGAGAAATAGAGATAATGGGGGAGAGAGAGAGAGAGAGAGCTAACATTCGTGTTTTATGGTCGTGAGTTATTACCTTTCTCGTAAGAGAATTTAGAGCTTTTCTCTCTCTCTCTCTCTCTCTCTCTTTCTCTCCTCTCCCTCGCGTGTATTTCTTCTTTTATTTCTTTTATTTTGTTTACTTTTTTTTTTTTTTTTTTTTAGTATAAGCTGTTACTATCTTTCGATAAACTGGCCAAACGACGAGGAATCATTCGTTTTATCGTTCGCAATTAAATTTTCTTCTTTTCCCTATTGCAATAATTTTAATCGAATGGCCATAAAAATCCTTCGATATAATTTGAAATAAAGAAATAAATTTAGATTAATTCTTCATACGACATCTCGCGCAATCTCTGATTAATTCAACGTATAACTAGAACCTAGGATCGAGTAGATTTTCTATTTTTCCTTTCTTTTATTTTATTTTATTTTATTTTATTTTTTTTTTTTTTCGTATAAATTGTATCGAAACATCGCGAAAAGAATTTCTACAACGAAGGTACACGACGATCGAATGTCCGTTCTGTATTTCTCCGTAGTAAAAATAATAATCTCTCGGCCGATCAGAACAATTCGAAAATCGTGTTCAAGTCGTACGTGCGAAATTATATCGTCGAAATTAATAATACCAATCGGGTGACATAACGTTATCGAATAAATCGATCATTCGCCAGGGCCCGATACAAATTTCCAATGAAAATTCATGGTAGGAGAGACGGTAAATCAATTAATTAGGCCTAAATTATCTAAGTTTGAATTGGGGAGGGGATCGATTTTCAGAAAAGGGATAGTTTACGCGATCATGGGTTCGCTCAATAAGCCTCGGCGAATTAAACGATACGGCGGCCATTATATTATGACCCGGTATTTCCGGTTGGTAGTTATTAATCGGCCTCTCGGTTCCGTTGAACACCCATTTAAAGCACGTAACAGTACGAGGAAACGCGTTTAGAAATTAAAGTATTTACTTCCTATGTATCTTCGCGATTAAATCAACAAAAAGAAAAAAAAAAAAAAAAAAAGAAAAAGAAGAGGGAGCTTTTCGTCAATTGTATTTTATCGCCACGTAGTAATCGATAAATCGACTGACCCGTTCCAATGTATTCAGTACGTATCAATTTTGCAAAACGAAACGTTATACCCGTCGTCCTTATTCATTCGCGCATTCCCATTCGCGTTCGATCGTTTAGTTTATTCTTTGACGAAAATTAATACGATTTAGTCCGATTGTTAGGGTGGGGGTCGTTCAGAAAAGCGGATTAAAACGTATTAAGAGAGAGAGAGAGAGAGAGAGAGAGAAAGGGGGGTGAGGGTGGGGGAAAGATTATGGGATTGAAGAAGGAAAAAGAAATAAAAAGGATCGGACGAAATTCTATGGCTTTTGTTTGAACTTATTGTCTACGAGAATAGTCAATGGTTTAAACGAAAGAAAGGTGTGACGCGGATTCGTGGGGGTCGATTATCATTTAACTCGATGGAAAAGAACGAGTATAAGTTCGTACGTCTGTTCGTGGCCAGTTAGAAAAATATCCGTCAAAGAAATAAATTTATAGCGTCGTAGAGACGTAGTTCGTGCCGTTAACAGGCGTATCCCATCGTTCATTGTTTATTCGTGCGAACAAATCCTGTTGTCAGGTGGACAGGACTGCACGCTGGGTAATCTCACGTAACGATGTTACGTGGTCAGCTTGCTATTATATATATATATATATATATATTTTATTTTTTTTTTCAATTTTTTTTTTCGCCTCACCTTCCCTTTCTATCTATTTATATACTCTTTTTTGTTGTTCACTTGTCGTCGTCGTTATCGTTGTCGTTGTTGTTGTTGTGTTCGTCGTCGTCGTCGTCGTCAGCGTCGGCGTTGATTTTTATTTTTCATTTTTATTTCCTTTTTTTTTTCGTCGTCGTCGTCGTCGTCTTCGTCGTCTTCGTTGTCGTTGTCGTCGTCGTCGTCGTCGTTGTTGTTGTTGTTGTTGTTGTTGTTGTTGTTGTCGTGGTACTACGCTTTTATCTATTTTTCACGTCCAACAGACGCCTCCATTCTTCGTCGAGGAGAGGCGCAGAGAGCGCTCGCCGTGAGAACGTTGGATGATTCAGAGTGACAACATAAAGCAGAGAAAGAGAAGTGCTTTTGGTTAGAACCACAAACTCGTTACGAAAGCACCTGTAGGAGACAGCGGGATTATTCGAAAATTGTTGGGTAAAGACACTGATGAACAGGAGGGACTTTGAGATTGTAACAAGTTCGCCTTCCCTCTCGCTTCTTTCCTTTCCTTTCGAATTATTTTTTGGGGGTTTTTTGTTGAACGAAGAAATAGACAAATAAAGAGAAAGAGAGAGAGAGAGAGAGAGAGAGAGAAAGACTATCGAAAAGTTTTAGGTGAAAGGTCGAGGCACGATCGAATAGACGAAAGATTCGTTGGAGTATCTAAACGTTTTTCGTTAAAGTGGTAGAACGACGGGTAGATGTCGTTGTGTTTTCTTCAACGAACTTACTTCCGTTCAAATCGAATCATCGTGGAATTTCGTGGTAACAATCTTCTATTTGAGTTGATCCGCCCAACCATGATTTCATACCGTTCGTCCCTTCTCGTTGTCGACCTCATCGGGAAAACTTCATGGTTCATCTGTAAACACCGATAAATTCTCCGATTCGTTTAAAAGGAAGAAGGATGAACGTATTTGTTTTCAAATCAATTCTAAACATAAGTTATTGGATTTAGATCGGTCTGATGGATTTAAAGAAAATCATTAGTCAATATGTTATATATCGGAAAGTCTTTACGAAAATAACATCGTTATTTTCATCATTGCGCATTTACGATAATATAAAAGAGAAAAGATGGAAGACAAAATAAAAATAAGATTAAAGTAACGGTTGAATGAATTGATATCGTAATAATCGTTATATTATTTTATTGTTCTATCACCGAAAAAAAGAAGAAGTAGGAAAGGAAAGAGAAAGAGAGAGAGAGATGAGTCTTAGGTTTTTCTGAATTTTTTTTTCTCCCCACATCGATTTTCTTCAAGACGTACTCGCTTAACTGTTCCTGACAATACCCTTTCGTGTTTCCTACGAAACCTTTCTCCTACGATCGTCTGTCTTCGACAACGCCGAGTTTCTAACTTGGATTTATTATTCTCGGCTCCTTCGTCTAGGAGTCGTCATCGAGAAGTAGTTTTAAAGTGCAAGAGAACGTTTTGTCGATCTTTTTTCTCTCTCCCCTCCTCTCTCTCTCTCTCTCTCTCTCTCTATCTATCTATCTATCTCGAGCGATGCTTGTTAATCCTCCGAAAAAAGGAGCAGGTTGACTTTTTCTAGGACATTCGTTGAGAGCACATAGCATTGATCTCTCCCCAATGAGACTCACTCTCTCTCTCTCTCTCTCTCTCTCTCTATCTATCCATTTATCTATATATCCATCTATCTATCTCTTTCTCTATTTCTCTCTCTTTCTTACATTCTCTTTCTACATATTCGTAAATTCGATTAAATCGAACCTAGACTCGCACACACATAAAAACACACACACACACACACAGAGGAAAGTTGTTGTAATACTTGAGTATTACCGCAGGGAATCGATGCCATATCCTATATCACTGTTTGACGTTTTATTATCCGAATAATAATTAATAATTTTCGTGAATTGATTTATATATATATGTATGTATAATATAGAAAATTTAATTAATAAAACAAACAAAATTTTAACAATTGATATTTTTTCATAATGTTTACAGAGGCAGGGACGCGGAACGTGCTGAAATTTTGGTACTAGAAATGAGTTGAGGATCGGCTACGATGTTGAGTCGTTTGTCGGCCGTGTTGGCCTCCATTTTGGTTCACCAAGTACACTTTCTGTGCACCGTAAATTCTCAAGGTAAGCAATACCGTAAGCTTTTTCTATTGGCATAGAAATTTCGCGAGAGTAAATATTTTCTCCTCCAACGTATTATATTTTCGACTGTCGTAATATAACAAATAACACGCGTGTATGTACATACGCGTATAAATTGTGAACGTACAAAAGAGAGTGCGAGAGAGATAGACAGAAAGAGAGAGAGAGAGAGAAAGCTTCATATTTTATGGCACGATTTTTATTTTTTCCCCATGGAATTTCAATGCCACGAGGATAGTAATACGTAACACGTTGGTTATTAAGTCGCGTTGCATTAGAATTTTTTTTATATATATATTTTTTTTTATTAAGGGAAAAATGAAGACGAAATAAAAAGGTAAAATAAAAAGTATAAAAATAGGAATAAAAAATATCTCATTGCGCGGTCACGAAAGACCCCGTAGGGGCAATATTATAGGTGCTGAATAACGAGTCAGAGATACTGAATGCCCCTGGCTCGGCGCTCAGACATTGTCCTATAATTTTCCAATTAAGGCATTGGATTCCCATAAATTCTAGGACCTTCGACAGAATCCATAAATTCGACGTCGAGCGACAAGCCGTGTGCGCTGGTCCAATCGTACTTTTAGACTCCAGACGGCCCTTACATTACGAAGTGGAACGATGAAATCGAAGCTAGAGAGTAAGAGAGAGAGAGAGAGAGAGAGAGAGAGAGAGAAAGAGAGAGAGAAAGAGGAAGAAGGAAGAAGGTGGACGATGAATATCGATTAATGGCCAACGACGATCCTTTCGAGACGACGTAAAATTCTATTCTCTCTCTTTCGAAAGTAGAGAAATAATAACTTTCTCTTGAGAAAAACATTCGATCGATTGGTCCCGCAGTCGAAGGAAATGTAGGGTCGATTCGGCCATTAACACGCTCTTATCGTTCAAATTTCGATCCCCCACGTAAATATTTCTTAATACGTTTAGGATTTTTCTCTAAGAAAAAAAAAAAAAAAAGAAAAAAAAAAGAAAGAAAAGAAAACTACAATAAATACGAAACGAGTTCTCTTATCGCATTCCTCAACTCGATAAATTTATCCAAACATTATCGTGTTATCATATTCGCTACAAAAAATACGCACGCACACGCACGCACGTACGTACGTAAAGGAAGAAGAAAATTAAAGGGAGGATAAAATTTTCTAATATTATTATATTTATATTGTAGAAAGATAAATATAGCGTTTAAAATGTTATATGGCAGGGTAAAGTCTTAGTCAGAAACGTTGACACCTTTCGAAACTTAATCTCTCGTAGACGTTTCAGGAGACGTATTTCGAAATCCTGACCAGAGAGAGAGAGAGAGAGATAGAGAGAGAGAGAGAGAGAGAGAAAGAGAGAAGAGTAACCGGATTTATTCTTCCGTTGAGATTATGTGCTTCGTCTTTCCAACGGATATTAGAAGTCCGTTCGTTCGTGTACTTTTCTTGGATAGTACATCTCCTCCCTTTTGCTATCGGTTGAAAATTCTGCTCGCGAGATTGGTCCTGCCAGAAAGGACGTCGGTTCCTCTCACTCGAGCTGATAAATTTCTCGAGGATTATCCCGTCGTTCCAAGGAAAATACCGGGACACCTAAGTGACTTTGAAATAGGGAAAAAGAAAGAGATATATATATATATATATATAAAGATATAGACAGATAAAAGAAGGGACTAGGTTACGCGTTTGAAAACAAAATCGCCGATCGTTTTAGATTCAAAGAAAATAATTTCGATGCCAGTCGTACATCTTAAAGAGGTTTTCCGAACAGGCTGATAGCGATCACGAGCTCAGAAATAAGAAAGGAGTTAGGTACTCGCGGGAACCGCGAGTTATCCAAATTTGATCAAAAGATATTGGACTCCTTTCTCTCTTCTCTCTCTCTCTCTCTCTTTCTCTCTTTGTGCGTGTGTGTGTGTGTGTGTGTGTATGCGTTCTTCGAATTTTCTAGCTTTTCTTCTACTTTCTCCACTTCTTTCTTATATTCTCTATCCACTCTCTGTCTAACCCAAACCGTCCAAAGATTCTGACTTTATGTGGGAAACGAGATTGCACTCTTTTTCTTTCTCTCTCTCTCTCTCTCTCTCTCTCTCTTTCCCTTTTCTTTTTTTTCTTTACTTTTTTCTCTCTCTCTCTTTCTTTTCTCACAGTCTTGGTTTCGACTCAAAGAATTCCTCTCCCGCGAAAAAGTGACTTTATTACTTCTTCTCGGACTATCTACTATTCTTTTTCCTTGATCTGTGCCAAGGCATGTAAAATGTATTAAACGTTGATAAGTATGCAAGTAGATCGTATTCAAAGTAAAAACCGTAGGATGGGAGGGACGGAGGAGGGTGGGAGGGAGGCGGACGATGGCTAAGTGAAAGTTCAATTCCATTTAGCGCGATCTGACGTTTCTTTCTTTTTTTTTAATTTATTTCTTTTCTTTATTCCTCCTCCATTCCTTCCTTCCTTTCTTTTTTATTTCTATCGAGGAAATACGCATTGTCATATCGATTATCAATCTCTACATGATATCTACATTTCAATCGACAATAAAAATCAATACGTAAACGTATTAATTTACTGTCTAATTAAGGTGACGTTGTTATTTCAATTTTGCGTTATCGCATTTTCACTTTATATTAATTAATATTTTTCCGTTCGGGAATATAATCTCGAGTTGATAATAATTAGAAACGAAAGGAGGGAAGAAGATTCATCGACGGTGTACGATCGATAATTGTAATAATTATTCGATATCGTCAATATCATTGGCAATACGTTTCTATGAGAGTAACGTGTACGAAGGTTAGGAACGAGGAAAAGAGTAAACAACAACAACGACAACAACAACAACAACAAAAGAAAGAAAAAAACAGAACGAAAGAGAGGAGAAGAAGAAATAGAAAAAAAGAAAGAAAGGAAGAAAGAAATAAAAGAAGAGAGAAAATTAAAAGAGAATATCGGTCTCGTTAGCGGATAATCAATTCTTATCTCGTTCCGTTATTATACGTAATTAATGGAACTCCGTGTGTATTCATAGTGTGTGCGGGCTCGTTGCCATAGCAACGTACGACGTGTACAAGAATCGGTGCTCGGAATGATAGTGGACGATACGCGTGCTCGAGGTCTCCATGGTGAGGACGAGATGCGAAAAGCTCTCGATTGCGAAACACGTGAAGGGAATCGTATTAACGGGGTTACCACGTTCGCCATTCAAACTGGATGTTGCCTAAAGGGGATTGCGAAACGTAACAAAGCGTTTAAGTCTTAAGATCGATCCCTTCCTTTACTATTTTTCATTTGGCTTTTCAATCGTGCACACCTTGGATTTCGATTCGAATCAAATCGATTTCGATTTGCGAAGGATTAATTTTTCTCTTCTTTAAATTTCATCGGACGAAAGACGAAGTTTCTATCCTTCTTTCCTACTTGGCCTTAAATTCTTTCTCGAAATTAATAAATTAGGGTATAGTTTCGTCATTGAGCTAATCGATCGGTCGTTACACTCGTCGTTGGTAATACCATTTTTTTTTTTTTTTTTTTTTTTAATATATAAAATGTGTAAGAGCGAAAAGAGTTCAAAAATATCGGAGGGACGAACGAGATCCATTCGATCCTCGAGTTTGTTACGTTTATATTTTACGATGTGCTTTAAGTATCGTATTTTTATAGTATGCACGTAGTAAGCACTTCTTTCGTTCGGTCGCTTTCATTAACGGGTTTTAATTTTTTCCTTTATTTTTCTTTTCTTTTCTTTTTTTTTTCTACGAAGTTACGACGCGCGAGTATACGAATTGAAAGGAAGTACTTATATATATATATATTTTCTTTTCTTCTTTTTTTTTACGAAGTTACGACATTTGAGTATACAAATTGAAAGGGAGTATTTATTATTGATCTTTCCTCTCATTTCTTTCTTTTTTTTTTTTTCGACCAAAAGATTGATATCTAAAATGACGGGGAGGGGGAACAAAAAGTAGAAAAGAAAAATTGAAAACAAATTGAATCGATTAAAAAACGACGACGATGAATAACGAGGGGCAGATAAAGGATGGAAAGAGACAGAGTGAGAGTGAGAGAGAGAGAGAGAAAGGGAGTAAATGAAAGAGAATGAGGGAGGGAGAACAAAAAAAAAAAAAGGAAATTCGTGTTCGATGAAAGAAAATTTAGTTTATGGTAGATTCTCGTTCTTTTTATATACATGTATGCATGTACATATATATATATATGTGTTTGTGTGCGCGCGCGTGTGTATGTGTGTTTGTGTGCCATTAAGAAGTATACAAAGTCATTTTAAACGATTGCAGGCGTGAAGCCAGTTCCTGGCCTGGAAAACCTGCCGAGGTCGTTCTGGCGTGAGCTCAGTTCACCCTTTACCGAGGTAAGTTTCGCGCACGGTTAAACTCAGAACGTGAAGTTGCCCTTTGGAATCGGGATGCCGATCTAAATTCGTTCCTCTCGTTTTCGACCTTTCTCAAAGAGGAACGTTTCCGTACGCGTCTGTGGTTTTCGAAGGAGCACGTTGACGTCATTTTGGTATGCGTTTCATTCGTCCTATCGCCCGAGCAACACCCATTTCGAGTATCCATTTTGCGTAAATGAATATCTTCCGTAGATGCATTTGTGCATTTACGTACGTATTATTAACGTACGTATCAACGTGCAAGCGCTTTGGCGGCCATCGCGTGTCACATTAAAATTATTTCACCTCATTGTATCATCGCGTGACTTTTTTTCTTTTTTCTTTTTTTTTTTTTTTCGTCCGCTCCCTAATTGACCCTTGAAATTTGTCAAGTCACGAAAGGAATTGTCTCGGTGTTTTTTTTTTCTATCTTTTTTTTTTTTTTTTTTCATTGGATAAAAAAGAAAGGAAGAAAAAATTTTTCTCATTACTTTTCTGCTCGTTTTTTCTTTTTTTTTTTTTTTTTTACGCACTTTAGCAGAGAATGAAATTATTCGATTAAAGGCCCTATATTGTTGGTGTTCCTTGATAATGGATACTCGTGTACGAATATTATGGGAGGAAAAGGAATTGATTTTTACTGTCATTGGAAATAATAACGTAGACGTAAGGTGTTAGGACGAATATAAATCGTCTTCGTTCCGGTGTCACTTGCCGTTTTTTTTGGGGGGGGGGGAATAACATTTTATTTATCGACGATTTATCTTTAAGGTTTCATTGGCTACGTTGACGATAGGAATAATAATTATTTGTTGTAAAAAAATATAAATATTATTATATAAATTATATAAATATTATTTGTTAAAAAAAAAAAAAAAAAAGAACAAATTTTTTTTTTCCATCGAACTCGAACTCGATTGATCAGAATTTTTCATACTTTTACGTCGCTCTATTCTTATTACTTTTTAACAATCGACGAACGAATTTGTCCATTAGTTTCTCTACGCTGTTTCAATTTCAATTCATTGTAATTGTTGAATTCTTTTCTAGTGTTTTTTTTTGGGGGGGTTTTTTTTCTTTTCGTATCTGTTTTACTATCAACGCGTAAGACATATTCGTCATAGTCGTCGCGGATGGAAAAGAAAAAACTTCGGTTCAATTCGTACGCCTATTCGAATTGATTAAACCACGAGCGTTTTAATCTTCGTACGTAAAACGTAACAAGTACTCCGTTATTTTCGACGTTTTTGAAGATCCTTCTTTTTCTTTTTTTCTTTTTTTTCTTTTTCTTTTACGACGTCACGCCGACGTGACCGCGATGGGTTTTAGTATGTCCCAACCCCCAGTACCCTCTAACCCGGCCCTCCCTCCACCCCCTTCCGACCCCTTTTTCTACCCGTTCACCTCGTTTTTCTCCATCACACTTTTACATTCTCAAGTGTCGTAAAGTTTTTCTCTCCTGCCGATACACTCTATCTTTTGCTTCGTCGTTACCGCGACCAAAGAGAAACGCGAGAACGCTATCAAATAACTATCTCGCGTGAAAATCTTTGCACCCAGCCAACTCTCATCTTGAATATTCTTTATCTCCTTCTTCTTCTTCTTCCTCTTCCTCTTCTTTCTCGTCTGCTTCTTAAGTTTCTTTTTTCCTTTCTTTCTCCAATATCCCACCAGTCTCTTCCCACCGTCCACTTTCCCTTTTTTTTTTTCAAATCTTCCAACTCCAAAAAAACTTTCGCTTAAATTTTCGTTCCATCCCTTTTCTCTTCCATCTTTTCTTCCTCCTCTCCTATCTCCTTCTTCTTAACTTTTCCCAATTATTTAATCCCGTTCGATGGTAATCGCATAAAAATCGTCGACAGGATCGCATTCGGGATGGCTCGCGCTGTTATCCCGTACGATATTCTAACTGCCCTGTCGCAATTTACACGTCCGAATCTAATAAAAGAGAATTTGAAATTCGTACGGTCGATTCGCCGATAATACAATTCAAATAATAAGATAAATGTATTGATAAATTTGCGCCGTACCTTCCCCGAATTTATTCGAAAATTATTGCGAACGTAATCTCGCCGGAGGTTGAAAGGTCGCCGACCTGAAATTCATTCGTACGATCGTGTAACCGCAGCTGTCGGTCGATCCATCGAATATCGAGCACCGCGAATTCAAAGCGTACTACGGCCGACTTTGAAACGTTAAAAATCGGTTTTACGGATCGTTACTTTTCCCCTCTTCTGGTATTTAAGATTTCCTTAGAACGTTTGTTTCAGATTTCTAACGTTTGATAATATAACGCGATGAAAGTACGAAAGCGAAACGCGAAGCCGTAAATCCGAACTCGAAAGAGCAAAAACTTTCGTTATCGCGATGGGGCTTCGATGAAACGAAAAAGAGAGAGAAAAAAAAGTGATCCCTTATCGAACGGTTATTATGCAAACGTGTTTCGATGTAAATGACCGGACGAAGCGAGGACACCTTTTGTTCCCTCCCACCTCCCAGCCCCTCTCATTCTTGGACATTTTCCCGGGGGAGCATAGTTTTTAAAGAGATGCCGATTGATCACGATTGATTCGTTTTATTCGTTCATCGTTTGATAGAGAGAAAGAGAAAATCGGTTAGGTCGTTCTGTCGTAATCGTGTACGTTTATAACGAATGAAAAAGAGTTGAAATGTTAAAGTAACGGTGTTGTTCTATATAAACGTTTGTTTAAAATCATTTATTATACGATTGGAAAACGTATGTAAAATATCTCGTACAGATTTATGTTATACCAAATGTGTCAACGTATATGTGCGCGTAGATGCGTTCGTGTGTGTGTGTGTGTGTGTGTGTGTGAATACATTCGATTTAATTTGCAGGTGTACGAGGTGGACAGTTTTGCCACCGAGATCGGTGCTACGCCCGAGCCAAGGCCCTATTTCGAAGATCCAGAGAGCAACATTACGGTCCAGTTAGGAGCTCAAGTACACATGCACTGTAGAGTGAAGAATTTGCAAAAGAATTTGAAGGTAAGCATGGTGTGATTATTATTCATTTATTCGTTCATTCATTAATTTTTTTTTTATTTTTTTTCCATCGGTAAAAATTTATAAGTCGTTTAAATACTTTATTCCATAGGTCGTTGAAAAAATAACAAGAACAAAAAAAAAATGGGAGCGAATAACTTTATGGTATTCAGAGAGAGAATCATAATTCTTCGAAGTTATTTCAAATGAAAATAATTATTTCGAACGATCATAATTCTTCGAACAATTTATTTGAAATGAGAACCACCGATGGCTCGTACAATATTTGATTAAAATAATTTTAAAATGAAAGGGTATTTTACCTCGAAATGTTACCTTCAAAAATGTTGAATTTATGCTACATTCGAATTAACTTAAAATAATTTTGTCGATGTAAAATCTTTTATGTTCGAGTTTATATTAAAAAAAAATAAACAAAAAAAAATTGAAATAGGTGTGTCAGTCGATTCAACGCTTTTAAATCGACAATTACAACATTTAATTTCGGACGATACGAGCGTTGTTTATTTTAATTTACTTCATTCCTCCTCGTCGCATTTTGTCACACTTATTTATTTTAAAAGCGTTCATCTTCTTTTCTGTCATCACATCAAGACCTTATTGGCTTCTCAACAACCAACGCCGTAATCCTATGTTCCTTATCTCCCTCTCGACGTCAACTTGCGCGCGAGCACATAACTTCCCGAATTCTCCCTGGAAGTAAATTCCAGTAAATCCTGGTTGAAAATATTTTCCATGGTTAATTCCGTGGTTTCATGGTATTATCATAGTCACATTTACGTATTATTATATTCCCATTTTTCTTTCTCACAGTAATCCAAATTTTTTGTATTTATCCGAAAGTGTTGCTTCACATTTTGAAACAAATTTGTCCGATCAATTTGAAACTTTTGCTCTCTCTCTGTAGTTTTATACGTATATATATATATATATATATATATATATATATATATATATATATATATATATATATATATATATATAAATGTAATATAAATATTTAAAATTTTAATTGCAATATAAATGACAAATTTATGAATTATTTATCGGATATCGATTTCCTTTATTATTTTTCGTTCTTCATTCTTTCTCTTTTTCTTTCTTTTTTTCCCTTTTCTTTCGTACAATCAAGGAGACTCGCGAGAATTTCTAAAAGGGAAGGAAAATGTATTCGACACTTCTTGTTTATTCATTCGTCAATAATCGTATATTTTACGAGATACGAAGTTTGAAACTTTATTTATATTAAGAGAAAACGAAAAAAAAAAAAAAAAGAGAAAAAAAGAAAAAATTAATGTCTCGGTAATATTGCAAAACGCGAGATGGAGATATCAATTTTTCGATAAAATATTGTAAAGTTCTAGAATATCATTAAAAATGGTACACAACCATTAATATATTTCCGGAGGGTTTACTGTAAAATTTACAGATTAATGGTAGACGTGGAAAATATTGATCGGTATGGAAAATTCGCTGAGAGAAAAGCGTCCCGGGAAACGTCGAACATCATATCGTACGATATGAAAACGTAATCGTATACGTTATATACATATATATATATATATATATATATATATATATATATATATATATATATGTATATATATATATATGTGTGTGTGTGTGTGTGTACACTGCATTTATCTTATAGTTATGTCCATAAATCGTTGTCAGCATTTACTAATCCACGGGAAGCTTGCCACGCTTTCGAAGCTGTCTACGAGCGACGAACGTGAAACGTTTTGCTCGTTCGCCGTAGTGGTCCTCGGAATTCAATCTTTCTAAGTGGGACAACGGTAAATCGACCAAACAAGTTGTTCCGTACGGTTAGACGAGAGATAGAGAGAGATAGATAGAGCGCTAGAGAGAGAGAGAGAGAGAGAGAGAGAGAGAGAGAGAGAGAGAGAGAGAGAGAGAGTGTAACGCCTGCATTCGCTGGAGTGTTTTCAACGGCATCGACATACCCTTCTTTCGCTTTTAAAATGATCATCGTCGAGTGACTTTGGATTTTTCGAGGAGCCGAAGCCATAGTAGCTAGCCTCATGTTGTTCCCGTGAAATCTATGAAAGTCATTTTTCGCACGTTGCGTTCGTTTCCTCCTTTTTCTATTTTTCTGTTTACTTTTCTCCTTTTTCATTCTCTTATTTTTCTTTCACTTTTCTTTTCACTTTTCGTTACGACATATATCACTCATAATAAGTTCGACGCAATGTTACGAACATGACTTATGCGTAAACGTAATCCTCGAGTAATGTTCATTATCTCTCTCTTTCTCTTTTTCTTTCTTTCTTTCACTTTTTATGTTTGCGCGAGAAAACGTCATTGAGATAACGTAAAATCCGTTTTCTATGATAAATCCAATTTTCGATGGCTCGCGCGCGCGCGCGCGCCTGTGTCCTCTTGCGAGTCGGTCCAAGGAGAATCTCCAGCACCGCATGGACGACGAGGAGGTTACTTGAAAGTTTCTTACGAATTTCCAAGTTCGTTAACTCTAACAAAGCGAGCGTTTGTAACGCTGGCGCGATCAATAATGTTAATAAGAAGATAACTTTAACTAGTTCCATGGTGGAAGGGAGCACCAAGCAGGAGGTTGTTGTTGTTCCAGGCGTTTTGTTCCCTGCCAACTACGAAAGAGAGTTTCCAACACGTAAATACACGTGCATGTAATACGTTATAACGTTGTGGAAACTCGATCGTGTTTTAACGAAGAAAAATCGAAACTCGACGTTTCCTTATTATTGATACTGACAATGAATCTTTTAACGGCTACGTAAGTTTAGAGATGTTAGTTTCGCATACGATTCCTCGTTAAAAGACGGTGAAAATTCTTGTCTCGTTGGAACCACGCTTTTTGCCATCAAGAAAGAAACTTTTTAATTCGACCAATTTAAAACCTTGCTCTATCTTTCTCACTGCTCTGTTTTACCTTTCTCTTTCTATTTCTCTCTCTCTCTCTCTCTCTCTCTCTCTCTCTCTCTCTCTCTCTCTCTCTCTCTCTCAAACTTCTCTTCCACGCTTCTGCAATCAGTTTAACGAGTAAGCCGCGACGACGCTAATTGTGAACGAAGAGAAACGGCCCCGAATTATTTACGTACATACACGCGAGTCTAGCTTGTTTATCCTGGAACTAAGTTATATTCGCTGTTTTGTCTACACCGAAATGTAATAATAAATCATGTTTGCAGATACCGTACTAACTTTTCCATTTTCGTTGACATTCTTTTCTTATATAAATTATCTTAAATTATTATTAATGTCGTTAATTATATATATATATGTATGTATATGGTACTCAATAAGGGCGTCATTAAAAGGGAAAAATTTTTCTCTTTTTAATGGTCTTTGTTTCACCCTTCTACGACAAGCCGTTCAGGAGATATGACCTTTTGAAATATTCCCATTCATAATTCGTAATACACCTGTGCGTAGTACTACGATTGTAAAAAGTATTTACGTTACCCAGCTGATCGGTAGAGTTAATTCTAGGAATTTATATGGGTCACCGTGTCGATGAATTTCTTCAATGAATTTATATAGGTCAATGACCCGATGAACCCATCTTTTATTTATACGATGGGCATATCTCCGGAACTACTACAAGTGGAAATTTCAAACGAATACCACTTTAATGGGCAACTTTTTTTTTCTATTTCTTTTTTCGCGATGCTTTTGTTATAACCATATGTTTACAACAAATTGTTTATAAACAAATTGTTGTGAAGAATTTCTCATTCTTTCGAAAATAACCTGTCAAGCATTCGAAACATCGTTTCGTTCTATAATCGATTTAAAATTTGATATTAACAATTTGAAACAATTTGTTATAAACAAATTCGTTATAAACAATTTTTCGTATTATCGAAAGTATGTTGTAGAATCTTCGAAAGATCGGTTTTCTCTTTCGTTTGACCAATTAATTTAACAATTTATTATAAACAATTTATTATAAACAATTTGTTATAAACAATTTTTCGTATTATTTTGTAGTTAATTAAGTTGGGAATTCTTAAAAAGATTGTTTCTTCTTCCAACCAATTTGTTATAAAAAATTGTTATAAACAATTTGTTATAAATAATTTTTATAAACAATTTTTTATAATACTTTCCAAGATACATCATAGCGTCTCAGAAGAAACGCATTGTCTTTTGACCGATTTGTTCATCAATTTATTATAAACAATTTTTATAAACAATTTTTATAAACAATTTGTTACAAACAATTGAAAGAAAATCTATATATATCTCCTTAGAGAGATCGTTTTCTCTATCAAATCAATTCGTTCGTCGATTTATTACGAAAGAAACTTTTACGAACAATTTTTTTCCCATAACACTCCAACACGTTTATACACCATACACATGGATAAATGTATATTCCCCGTGAACATTTTGCTGATGCAGAATATTCGGTTAGAGCGTTTTTTGAAGGACATAAATAGCACCTTGAGAAGCCTACGAATGGTATAGAAACGTTCCTAACCGAGGCGTGTAACGCAAGGACGTTCTTTCGTGAGTGTGAGTATGCGAGTGAGAGAAAGAGAGAAAATGAAAGAGAAAGAGAGAAAGAGAGAGAGAGAGAGAGAGAGAGAGAGAGAGAGAGAGAGGCGTTACGAGCCGGTTGGCTCGAGGGCTCTTAAAAGAAAAGATACGAGCGTAAGTCTACAGTAAAAAGGGAGAAAGAAAGAAAGAAAGAGATAAAGATAGGGATAGAGATAGAGATAGAGAGAGATAGAGAGAGAGAGAGAGAGAGAGAGAGAGAGAGAGTTAGAGGGTGAAGAGAGAGTAGAGAAGAGAGGTTGGAAAGCGCGTCATCGCACCCCGCTTAAAGAGGATTCGGTATCTGTGTTTGTCGGCGGATTAATTTAAGCTCAGGGCCACTTTTACGTAGAACCATCTTCAGAGTTCCCCCTTCGTTTTATTCCCCGACGGGAGGACGTCGTCGCTTTCAGATTTGTCATATCCTACTTGCCCTTTTTTTTTCCTTTTTTTATTCTCCCTCTCTCTCTCTCTCTCTCTCTCTCTCTCTCTTTTCCTTTTTGCGTTACAAAAGATCTTATCTTTTATCAAGAAAGAGAAAGAGGGTAGAGAATAGAGAATGTCATTCCTGAGGAAACCTGTGATAGAAATGATTTTCCTTGAGCTATAGTGAAAGAGAGAGAGAGAGAGAGAGAGAGAGAGAGAGAGAGAGAGAGAGAGAGAGAGAGGATCTTCCTTCTATTCTTCTGAGAAATTTTACATTTACACCAAATTGTTCTGGGAAATGGCTTCTTATTATCGTACGTCTCTCGTTCGTTCGTTCTTCGATCCAACAAAAATCTGAATAAACTTATTGGCCGGTGCGTTTGCTTCCTTATTGATGGTAATTTCGCCATCCTCAGGTCGTGAACCATCTGACGCCTCGAAGACCTTGGAGAGAGAGAGAGAGAGAGAGAGAGAGAGAGAGAGAGAGAGAGAGAGAGAGAGAGAGGAGAGAAATGGAACACATTTCGGGAACGATTTAACACGCCGTCGAGTATTTTCGCGTCGCGTTGGATATTTGAAAGGATCGCGTGATTTTTTTTTTTTCCGAAGCTTTTTCCTTCTCCTTCCTTTTTTTCCCCTTTTATTTTCTTTTTCCTTACTGCGGTTTAAATACGAATGTAGGTACAGAGGGACGGTTCTCTTTTCTTCACCTTTTCTCTCTCTCTCTCTCTCTCTCTCTCTCTCTTTTCCTTTTTTTTTTCTTCTTCTTCTTCTTCTTCTTCCAAATTTTTTTCCACACCTCGTCCGATTCAACGTAGCAATTGATTATTCCCTTTTTATTTGTTTATTTATTTATTTATTTATTTATATGGGTTAATTCGTTGGAAGGATTTTATTAGACGTTACGCGGCGGGGAAAAATTTGTTGAAAATTTTTTTGATATTCTAAACCGACTATTCGAGGGTTATTCGATTTTAATCATAGTCGAGCGATTTGCCAACGGCAATATAATATTCTCGCTTATCATCGAAGCCGATAATGTAAAAATAGAGGCGGAAAGTCCGGTATCTTCGTATCAGTAAATTGTAATTATCTCAAGATCGTTCTAACTTATATAACGCTTCAGAGGATTTTCATAAAGAAAACGATAGAGATAGACAGAGAGAGAGAGAGAGAGAGAGAGAGAGAGAGAGAGAGAGATAGAGAGAGATAGATAGATAGAGAAAGAGAAAGAGAGAGAGAGAGAGAGAGAGTGACGTAAAAGTTTCCTTTAAGCCCGACAAAGTCGATCTTCGTGTTATTCCAGTCCATCATCCTTCCGATGGAATTTTTTTTCTATTTTTTCTTTTCTATCCTTCTCTCTCTCTCTCTCTCTCTCTCTCTCTCTTTTGTTTTCTTCCTTTTTCCTCTTTATCGACTTCCTTGCGAGTTAGATGACGTGTCAGTTTCAAAAAGAAATTATCGCATACTTCTTGATAATATTTAAACTCCTCAACTCATATCACTCCGTTTTTAAACATATTAACATTCTTCGGAAACTTTCAATTATAGGCAAATATTTGTTAACTCATTCTATGTCTATCTTTTTAACGTCGTTAATTAAAATATTATAGTGTGCATTTATAAAAGAGATAGAAAAAGAAAGGAAAGAGAAACGGATGAAGAAATATACGTTCGTATATTTCGAAACGGGTGTTTTATGCTAAAACGATATCGACATATTTAGGCGCCGGTTCTTCCAAATTTACCGAGGTCAATTTTATTAACGACGTTGGATGAAAAGTAGGATTGGCAGACGTTAGACGGCGCGAACTATTACAATCAATCTGACAGTCAAATTACGTTCCATGAACGATCAAAGTTTATTTCGATCGAAGCTATTTATAATTTTTATTATACTAACTAAGATCTCTCTCTCTCTCTCTCTCTCTCTCTCTCTCTCTCTCACTTTCTCTCTCTTTCTAATTTTTACAGACTTCACGTGACTTGGCATATTTTCGAAATGCAAACTCTAATTCTAAATCGTCTTCCAACGCAAATTGTCGTTCAATCGTATCTTCTTCCAATTCTCTCACACGTAAGCGTAAACATACATATTTACGTATATATACGTAATATGTATGTCTATCTCTCTTCATCCTTTCGCTATGTGTCTATCTATTTGGATCACTCTCTTTCTCTCTCCCTCTCTCTCTTTCTCTCTCTCTCTTTTACTCTCTCTATCGTAAAGTAACGTTCACTGGATAGTTCAAATAGCGATTCGTATTAAGAGTCATCGCGTTTCTCATTCATACAGTCTGGCCGAATTATTAAGTTATGAGATACCACATACTGGTGGATGGGAGGTAACTATCTATGGGGAGAGACGGGCAGGTTAGAGACTTTGCACCATAAAATCGCGGCCGCGAGTGCCTGATGCATATGCAAACGTGTGCCGGTACGGCCTCTGTGCCGGCTGATTCGAGCCACGCCAACTATCAGAAAGGATATTCCGTACGGTTGCTGAATATATATGTGTGTGTGTGTGTGTGTGTGTGTGTACGTATACCTAGGTATATACTTCTGGGAAATGCGATTCCATGAGAGACGAATTTTCGTAGTACGTTGGTAACATTGCTTCAGTAATAAAGATTCAGTAATTAAGTTTTATTATTTTTCTTTTTCTTTCTTTTCTTTTCTTATTTTCCTCTTATTTATCTATTTTTTTCTTTTTTTAATAATAACAAGCATCGAAAGTTATTTGACGATAAGTTTTAACGAACGGTACATCACTTTGTAAGAGTTCGAAAGTATATCGAATGAGTCCTTTAAAAAGTTAGGATCAATCGAATCATTGAATCTTTCAAATTTGTAAAGAAAATATTTCTAAAAGGGATTGCGACGCGACGAAGAGGGGTAAAATAAAAAAATTCGAGTAAGCATCGCACGAAAAAGATAATTATTGAACGATGTCACGTCGATAAGATAATGTTTAATATTAACATGGTTTCATTGTCAATCGTGCTCGCGAATAAATAAGGCGCTTAATATCGCGCCAACGAGGCAACTCAAATTTACCAACGTCGCGACGATTCGAAATATCGACGATGTTCTTTGGATATTTTTAATTGTTCATTACGATTTATATCCTTTAATGACGTTATCGGTGTCTCTGAGTTGAGATCATTAAAAAATAAAAAAAAAAAAAAAATAAAAGAAAGAAAAATCGTTTACCGTAACAAGTATATTTCGTAACTTCTTAAAGTAACAATCTTAAGGCTTCGATCTTAATAAGGTAATAGAATTTTTCTTAGACCCGTAATATATTACCTTCTTCGTACTTACAAAGTTAATACCGAGGAATTGGCAAGAACGTCATGGAGGTAGGATTTAAGCGTTTCAAGGAAGAGCAAGAAAAGAGAGAAAGATAAAAAGAATGAGAGAGAGAGAGAGAGAGGGGAGGGATGGGGAGGGGGGGAGGAAGAGAGAGACATTCGTTAACTCGAAGCTTTCCTTCTTTGAATTCTTTCCCCCTTGGTGAAAGAGCCATTTCCATTTTTTATTTGAGAAATAAGTAAAAGAAGAAAAGAAATGAACTTCCTGTTTGTTATCAGACATTCTCTCTCCCTATCTCTCTCTCTCTCTCTCTCTCTCTCTCGAAAAAAAAAAAAAAGAAAAAAAAAGAAAAAACTTGAATTCCCCGAGCCAATACTCACTATCCCTCTTTCTTACCCACTTTACTTTTTTTCTTTTTCTCTCTTCTTTTTTTTCGTACCTAGCGCATACGCTTGAATTCTTTTCGATTAATTGTCTTCCGCCTCTACAGTTTCGACCAGTTTTATCCATTATCGTGCCATTCCCTCTCGTCTCTTCTTATTCGTCGTTGCGCCGGCGATGTACCATAGCGTCACACACCATGGTACAGTAACGGTCGCGATTACACAACCCCATAAGGACGACCGACCATAGCCGGCATATCGTAACCATCCACGTCTCTCTGAGTGTCGAACTTTACCTGTAGTTCGTCAATAAGATCGAAGAGCTAATTAAAGTTTTCCCGAAGAGGTAGTTTCGAGGGTATCGACCGATCCGCAAGGGAAAACGGGTCATAGCGGCTTAAATTTTCCTCGAGGTATCTCGAAGATAGACGTAGATTCCAACGCCATCGGATCAACCATTCCCCTCTCCTATCCTCCCAACCGATCGACGTTTAAAAAATTCACTTTACGTTTCGTGCGCTAGTCGTTCGTTCGTTCGTTCGTACTTTTGTTCTGTACGAATATCTCGAATATCTTGATTTGTATCCGACTTAAATTAAAACACGATCGATTTCATGTAAAATTTTTCAATAAGAAGTTATCGAAGGAAGGACGAAAGTAATAATATTCGAATAAGGATCATCGCGAACTGGTATGTAAGATTACGATCTGGATACATACTAATTGAAAATACGTTTTATATTTTAAAATTCGAGTGTCCCCCACCACCAGCCCCACTCTTTCTTTCGGTTCGTTCGAAAGGAAAAAAAAAAAAAAAAAGAAAAAAAAGAAAAGTACTTCAATTTTATTCTCTAGTCGAGGAGAATGCAATTCGTTGAGATCGAAGGGACAAATCGAACGAAAGTTCTCTCTATTTTTTTCCCTTTTTTCTTTCTTTCGTTTTTTTTTCTTTCTTTCTTTCTTTCTTTCACGAAGAGCCAAGCAAAGAGAAAAATACGCGTTCGATCTTCGGTTCGACGGATACTCGCGAGGATTGAGCTTTATCGTTCTAGAATGGAATTCGTCTTCGGAATCTATAGAAATCTTGTAGAATGAGAGAAAAGATGTGTCAATCACGTTCAACCAAATCGTTGATCTAAAAGAGGATTGCGATTTATCACGAGTGTTAGCGGCAACGAACAAACATTATTAGGCAGGATGATATCGTTTGATATAAGTCGTGGGACGTATCTCTCTCTCTCTCTCTCTCTCTCTCTCTCTCTCTCTCTCTCTCTCTCACTCTCACTCCTTTTCTGTCTTTCCTTTTACGTGCCATCCTTTTTCTTGATCTCTTTTATGTCTCTGTCATTCCGTTTCCTTTTTCTTCCTTTTATTCTTCTTCCCATTCCTATTCTTATTCCTATTCTTATTCTTATTCTTCTTCCCGTTCTTTTTCTTCTTCTTCTTCTTCTTCTTCTTTTTCATCTTTTTTATTTATGTTTCCTTTGCTATCTGTATATATATATATATATATATATATATATATATATATATATATATTTTTTTTTTTTATCTTTGTTCCATGTTTATCTGTGGTTCGTGCTCGGAGCTTTGAGCGTTCGTATCGCTACTCGTCACGTATATACGAGATTCTATTATTCGTAAAAGTGGAAAGGAAAATATAAAGATCGAGAGGTTACTAGGTGGAACGGTCAAATTTGACTGACCATTTCGTATCTCTTATTCTTATTTGTTTCCTTGTGCCTTTATTTTTATTCGGAGTGAGTAACTTCCTTCGATCAGAAATGAGTAAATTTTATCAAATATGCATAAATAATTTCGTGCAATGTTGTATCGTTTACATTAAATTAAATAAATAAATATATATATATATATATATATGTTTGTTGAAATTGATATATATTCATGTATATATTCAAAAAAAAAAAAAATGTTCTTTTATCGAACACTTTTATGCAAAAGTCAATTATATCGCACAGTATCGATTTTCATATTCATTATCTATTTTTTTTTCTCTCTCGTTCGTATCGGCAAAAATTCGATAAACTCGGTTATATGTTTAATTTTTTTTCCATTATACAAATGAAAGCGTACGTTTTATTTTTTTTGGTCATTTGTGAAAATATACGCTTTTATTTGTTTTCTCTTTTATTTTTTATCTTTTTTTTTGTTTTTTACACCGTCGTATACAACGTTACCATGACACGTATTGCCTACGTTATATCGATTTTTATTTTGATTTTATATTTCTGTAAAAAAAAAAAGAAAAAAAAAGAAAATTTAATGCAACGCTTGATTACAGATCTATGATTAGAAATTTGACATTCGACGCGTTAATGGGCATTGAACATCGTACGAATCGATATTGCGAATTCGGTGATCATTGTAATTTTGTTAATCACGCTATTCAGTATAGTATGAAAATCCTATTAAATTTTCTCTCCTTTCCTCGGCATGAAAAATTCTGCATAAAAATGTCGCAGGGCTCAAAATTGTGACAGGGCTCAGCGTGTCATCCCTTTTATTCTTCGTAAAAAGTAGACGAGAATCATAGTCTCGTTGTATGTATATGTATATATAATATATATAATACAAACACACACACACACACACACACACACACATACACACACACACACACACACATATATATATATATATATATATATATATATAAACGTGTCTACGAGAAAAACTGGAAATACTGGGCAAATACGTGACGTTGTAGGTCGCGTAGAGGCGCGCGTGAAAGTGCGATAGGATAAAATAAACAGGAACATTTACGTAGCTTGTATTGATCAAAAGGTGAAATGTAAATACATAAATCGCGATATTGTCGTGTCTCGTATAGACATATCGACGAATTTTCCCCAACAGACTACTCTACCGGTATTAACGATTTTTTCCCCCCTCCTCTCCCGTAGGTTTTTCCCTTTCGATGAAAAGTGTCCTGGCAATTGAACGTATTCGAATTTTCATGCTTTTCAAACCGAGAATCGTTTCCCATCGATCGAAATAAAATGGAGGACATTGAACTGTTTGACGAATTTGTACGTATGAAATTGACGTATGAAACTTTCCGTTATAAATCATGGTAATTTGATTAAAACGATGTTTCATTAATATCATGATAATTTTATTCAATTCTTAATCCAACAAATATTTCACTTTCATTACGTTTATTTATTTATGCATTTATATACATATATATATATCTATATATTTATAATATTTAATATGTTATCAACATAAAATTTAATATATACATGTATATATGTATTAAATTTTCAAATAAAATACAAACGAATGAATTATAATGATACACGAGTCGTGATGTATCTTAAGAAATTAATGAAAGAAAAAAATAAACGAAAATAAAAATCTAGACAAAAAAAAAAAAGAAAAGAAATAAACGAGAAAAAACAAATAACCTTAATAGTATCCAATTCACATCGCTGCACATTTTCATTTCATTTTTTTGATTCCACTCGCGCACGCATTTGGACGATCACATAAACGAGTCTAGAAACGTTTTCGGCCCGTTGAAAAATACGAAAAAGCACCTGTCGTGTTCGCGTACTTCATGCGACGAGTCGTCGGTCACTCGTTAAATAACTATCGAGAATGGAACACGAGCGTATCACCGTGCCATGCTTCGTTAGTTCACTTGTCGATATATTAATGTAGATAAAATAAATTTGTGAATTCCATTTGACCGGACGGCAACAACGTCAATCCTATGTATAATAGCACTATGTCGATTGACATAGCATCAAATAGGTAAAATGTTCTGTTACTAGTTACGTTGTTATTTTTTTTTTTTTTTTTATATACCACAGTCCAATTAACGTAATCGGATTTTTTTTGTAATGTTCATTATACGAAGAAAAGAATGATAGATAGAGAGAGAGAGAGAGAGAGAAATCAAATGTATCCATACGATATATGTAAATATATATATACATATAGATATATTTTGTTTTCCTATCACAAATATTTTTATAAAAAATATATTTGATAAGTGACCATAACGAAATTTCAAATATATGAACGCATATGTATGCGCGTATACGCGATCGGACAAAAGTTCTCGGACGATTTCAAAAATCAATCGTACTTTCTCCCGACTTGTTTTTTCTTTATTCTTCAATTTGTACAACTTTTCGGATTTTTACAACCACAAGTTTAAGAAATTTGTTGCAACGTTTAAAAAAGAAAATTAGCCTAAAAAAGATATCTCAAAGAGAGAGAGAGAGAGAGAGAGAGAGAGTAATTAAAAGATATTGTCTCGTTTAGTTTTTCCATTGTCATCGTATCGTTTTATATCTGTCGTATCGTAAAAGAAGACGAGAGTAACGAAAAAGGAAGAATAAGTAAATAAATAAATAAAAAAGGAAAGCAAAAAGGATATATATATATATATATATATATATATATATATATATATAAAAGTTATTTGGTTGTTTGAAGATCAACGTGAAGTTTGTTGGAACGAAAAAGGGAACATAATGAAACCTCTTCGTTCTAATTTCGGAGAGCAATGAAATCTTTTGAGCGTTATTTGGCGAACTGTAAACAGAGGGTCGCGTAATAAAGGGTTACCCTCACCAATTTTACCCAACTCTCCTTTCTCGTGTACTTTACTCCGCTTTTGCCCTCGTTTTTTCTTATCATTTTCTCGATCGTAATTCTTATTCCCTCTGACACGGGTTTATGTATATTTATTGTATGGGATTTAATTATTTCATGGGTGGATCTCTCGGTAAATCGGCACATATAGAGGATAGTGAGTCACGTTGGTATAAACTCTCAACGGAGTCGTTTGATTTCCAGTCAGAGTCGTTTGCTCGCTCGGAGAAACCCTTTGGATATTTTAACAGTCTATATATGTAGCCAGTACCTAACTCGGAGATTTCTACAGAGTCAAAGAATCCCCTAACACGTATGTACGATTTGTTTTGAGTTCAAACAATGTGAGCCTCGTCCGTTCGCGTAACTTTCGTATAACGATACGTATTACGTATATACATTGTCTCTGTAGGTAACCGTATTTTTGTTTTATTTTATTACTCATCGGAATATTTTCATTCATTGAAATGTTGTATACATTACGAGACGAAGAAGGTGAAAGACAAAGAGAGAGAGAGAGAGATAGATAGAGAGAGAGAAAGACACATGTAGATCGTAAATTGTTTACAACGATGTGACCTATTTGTTATTATACGAGCTCCGTATTTCGTAACCTTCAATTTGTTTGATACCAGTGTCGTATAGTTCTCGTTCGTAATAGTCAGTATCGTACGAGAACGCGACAGTTAAGCATCGATTCGAACTTTCTTCTCGTCACTTTCAAATATAATCCGGGGATAATGCGTTTCTCGATATACGTATTTCGTATTAATTATCAATCTGCCTGTTGTACCTTTCTTTTTTTTTTTTGTTACTTTTTACTTAAGCGCATCCGTTTTCGTTCGTACGCGCCGATCGTTCAAAATATCAGTAATTATACGTACGTATTTATTTATTTGTTTTTTGTTTGTTCTTTTTTGTCATCGGAACGTACGCGGTATATTACTATTATAGTTCCACGCGTTGAACGTTGATCAATTATTACTTTAACGTTCGTTCGTAATTATTAATTAATTATCACAATGGCGAAAGAGCTTTCCGTTTCTCCGAAACAATTTTTGGTATTAATTGTTATCTTAATTATTATTATTATTATTATTATTATTATTATTCCTAGGACGATAGTTAATGCATGTTCGACAGCTGGGTTTTCAATGATTCCCATACGTGAACACCTGCGTCTGTATACCCGTTCATTTGTCTATTTAAAAAAAGGGATAAAATTAAAAAAAAAAAGAAAAAAAAAGGAGAAAAAGAATAAACAACCTGGGAGAGAGAAAAAAATAATAAGCAATGATTCATACACGTTATACGATTCGTAGTCCCTCCATAAAATCTCTAAGGGAAAATGAAAAACGTGGAATAAAACAGTAGCGAACATTGTTAATCGTTCGTAATAACAAACCTGTAGGTAATACCGTACTCGTAAAACGTTAACGCCATTCGTTAATCGTATATTTCTTCTCTCCGTTCGTCATATTCGAATTGAAACCCCGTTTTAAATCTATTTAACAACGCAAACGTTTAACGCCCACGTATACGTATACACCCACGTACGTGGATTATTATATATCGACTTATAACAATCTTTTAGCGATATCGTATATAAGTTTTTCTTTGTTAGAAGGGCGAAAGCGGTGATTGTAAACGGTAAGGTAAAGATTGAAATTAAAAAGTAGAATGAAAGTGGTGTAAGTACCATGCTGACGTTAAACTTTTCTAAGATGTAATTATTCGTTGCTAAGTCCTTTATAATAAAGACAAACGAGCGTCTCCTTCCTTACTTTCTTTCCCTCCCCTCCCCTCCCCCTACCCTACCCTACCCTCCTTCTTTCACTCTATCTCTCTTCCTATCTCTATCTCTCTCTCTCTCTCTCGTTCGTTCGTACGTTATATAGTTCTCTCCTTCGTTCGCACTACCGTTCAAGACTCGGATGCTTTTTGAAGATATAGGACCAGTAACGTTTCTCAAATCGCACCGGTTGTGTAACGCCTAACGATTCTTTAACTTCTCTCAACGTCCAACTTCGAGACTGTGAATATCGCGTTAAGCGTTCTCTCGGTTAATAGCCAACGGCTTGTTTTCAAACTACCAAAGGATCTTCATGATCTTGATATAGGGAAGGTACTTCCTAACGACTTAATGTTGAGTTTCAACTCACGCCATTGTTTCCTTATTTTTATTCTTTCCTTTCCTTTTACTTGTCCCTTTTGTTTCGTTTTATTTCTCTCCCTTCCTTTTCCCCCTCTCCTTAAGAATGACGTACCGAGTCTCTTATCGGTAAAAAAAATCCGAACGAATTTTATCGAACGAACTCGTTCTTACATCTGCTTTTTTTCTTTTTTGGTTTTTCTTATTTCGTCACGAATCCTATTACACGTCTTTTTTCTTTCTTTTTTTTTTGTTTTTGTTTTGTTTTATTTTAAAACGAATTTTTCAAACACGTCTCTTCACTCGTACCTCTTCGTTTCGTTTCGTTCACGTAGCGTTCTCGCTCGCGTTAAATTTTTCATACTTGTTTATTAATAATCTTCGATCGACGTATTCGAATCGTTCGAAACTTATTATACTCTTTTATGCATTAAATTTGATGCTTTACGTTTGCATATTTGCACGTATATCTCGACGTATATTATATTATGACATTTAATTTCTTCTTTCATCGTTACAAACGTTAGATTATTTTTATACCGTACTACTTTAAAATCGACATTACTCAAGGGATATTGAAATGGATTGAGATATACGTGTCCTTCGACGTAGCGAAACATAATTATCTCCGAGTACTATTTCTTTTTCTTTTTCTTCTTCTGCAGCTTCTTCTTATTTTTCTTCTTCTATTACGTCTATCCTTCGCACACGTGTGCACAGACAGATACATATGTAGAAACGTGTACATAGTTATATACGCATCTACGACGATACGTATGTACCATAAAGGGAATAAGATATTTGAATTCAAATAGGCGTTGTAGGACACGAGGACTTGTCAAGGGAGACGGAAAATTCGATTTACATTATATTTACATTGCAATAACGTACCTCAATGTGTTTTATATATGAACGTGTATATCTGTATATATATATTTTTTTTTTCAAATATATATATATATATATATATATATATATATATATATCTTCGTGAAATCTCAATACGATTTGATATCAGCAAGGATATTATTTTAAGAATATTTATTATCGTTAATACGAAATATTTTACAAGATCGAAGTTATCGGAAATGTCGAATCTCGATTCGATCTAATTTCGATAATATAATATAGTTAATCGTTTAAACAAATTAGAATGACATTAGGAATAGAAATTATTGAGCTCGTATCTTTCATAAAATCTCAATACGATTTGAAATCAGCGAGGATATTATTTTTAGAATATTTATTACCGTTAATACGAAATATTTTACAAGATCGAAGTTATCGGGAATGTCGATTCTCGATTTGATCGAATTTCGATAACATAACATCCATAATCGTTTAAACAAATTATTAGATTAATGTTATTAAAGATTAAGATCGTTCGCGATGAAGTAATCGAGTACATCGATAAATATAAATAACGTAAGTCAGTTATAGGACGAAGAGTCCGTAGTAAAAAAAGAAAAACAATGTTACTAACGTTAATATTTTCCTTTTCAGGTTTCTTGGGTACGGAGACGCGGCGAGGATTTTCATTTACTTACAATCGGACTAGACACGTACGCGAGCGATTCGAGATTTTCATTGGAGTACGAGGGCCCGAACGATTGGCGATTGCAGTTAACATCGGCGACCGAAAGGGACGCGGGACTTTACGAGTGTCAAGTCAGTGTACATCCGCCATTAATCAGAACGGTTCATCTGTCGGTATCAGGTGAGTACCCTTCACTCACTCCTAACCGATCCATATATCAACATACACACACACACACACACACACACACACACACACACATATATATATATATATATATATATATATACGATGGTATAGTATACGTACGTACAAGTAGATATATTAGAACGAAACGATATATCGATTTCGATATTCAGTCATTTTTAACGAGTCTACACCCGTCTCACACTAATCCGACCGTAAACAAGTTTTTCTCATTTTTCATTGAAAACGTCAGAAGAAAGATTCACTTAGTTCGATCGTTCGAAGAAGAGGACAGAAAGAGAGAGAGAAAGAGAGAAAGAAAGAGAGAGAGAGAGAGAGAGAGAGAGAAAGAGAAGAAGATGTACGAGTTAGTAGGAAAGTAAATAAAACGATGTAAAAGTTTACATTGGTGAAGGTGTTTCTCGAAACAAGGATGTCACGGTAAGTTGCTTGATCGAAAGCACTTACACAGGGTCGAGACGAAGTCAATTTCTCAAAGCGTACGAACAATGAATTGGGCGGTGGGTGGTGGTGGTGGTGGTGGATAGGGGATGGCATTGGAACGTTAGAAATAGCGAATGGGGGAGGAGGATGATCGAGAGTGGTTTGAGAAAAGGGTTACATCCATTATTCTCTTAATCTCCCTTTGTAAAGCGAACTCTACCGTAAAGTTACTCGCTCGAGATACATAATCCGCGAGCGCGTGCGCATTTTCGTTGGGGGCATAAATCACGATGGTAGCGCGTCGTTAGGGTCGTCCTTGTCGGTGGCATAATGGCGACTTCGCCGGTCGTAACGATGTCCTCGTGGCACTCAACTCATCCTATATCTCTGGCTGGCTTGCTTGCTGGCTAGCTAAGTACTTATCTACGTCCCTTAATTAAAGCTACGGATTCTCTCCTTTGGATCCTTCCATTTCGTTCGTTCGTTCAATCGGTCTGTGATAATCGTTTCGGTGGTTAAAAGTTTCAAATGTTTTTACTAAGGTTTTCGTTCATTGACCTTCTTTATACCTTAAACGATTAATCGAATAACGATCAGCGCATTTAGAGATCACATAGAGATGGTAAGATATACGTATCCACTTTGATACTTTTTCGTTCGTTAGAAAACATATCCCCGTTTGTTTCTCTTCGAGTGGTTAGATCCCACCCGAGAAGTTATTCTACTAACGGGTAATTTGCGGCTGCGGAGTAAGTGCTCGTAAATCCTCCTTTTTCTTTCTCCTCGATAGTCCTTCGAAATTCAAATGAGATAACTCCTCTTCGTTAAAATCATTATATATATATATATATATATATATATATATATATATGTGTGTGTGTGTGTGTGTGTGTGTGTGTGTGTGTGTGTGTGTGTGTGTGTGTGTGTGTGTGTGTGTGTGTGTGTGTGTGTGTGTGTATAGCTCGTGATATAAGAGGCGTACGCTATACTAAACCATTCGAAAATGAATTCTCATTGATTTGAGACGATAACGTTATTCTTCTCTCGAGATATCAAATCCGTCTAATCATCGCTTTTGTTTTGTGCTTCCTATCGTATGGATATTACTATTCGATTATTCCCAATGAATTTTCCCCTGAATAATAATAGTTTTAGTAACGGAACTTCTATCAATGAAATTTCACAATGGAAATATCTATTATCCCTGCAAGATTATACAATAATGAATCCATTGCGAACGAACGGATCGATGTCTTCTATATCAAATTGATTTTATTGATAAATGTCGATGGATATGTAGATATAAATCATTATCGTTCCCAAGCAAAATGAATGTAATCGAAGTAATCGAGAGGGGAGATATTTAATCAGGTATTTGTAATGATTCATGCTTCGTAAGAATATTAATTCGTCATTTCGAACGAGCGCGACGTTTTTAATTATCGCATAGTTCGGTTAATAATTCATCTCTTCTCTTTTCCACCTTTTCCTTTTTTTTTGTTTTGTTTTCTTCCTTCGTCCCTTCTCCTTTTTCGAATTTTAACGAGGCAGTTGTCCCGACATTATTACTCTTAATAATCCATTCTCTCCGCACGAGAAACGTGTATTACGTACGAATGAAATAATGCCACCGCGCAATATGTCGCGAAGGGGAAAGTTACTTCTATTTAGCCTTCAACGATCTACTTTATTACTAACTCCAACAGAGAAACTTATAACTTAACGACATGATTGTACGTACCGTATTCGACGTATACACACGTATGTTGAAAATACGTACGGGTGGGTGCAGTTATGCACGAGCCATTTTGTATGACGTACTACAATCATCCAATTTATTCCCTCTAGAGGTAAAGTTCTCAATTTTCTCGCACTAAGCATACACGAGATTTCGTTTCCTCTTACAAATCGTACGTTTGTACAAACGGAGAATGGATTTTTGGGAGGGGGAAAATTTCTTTTTTTTCCTCTTCTTTCTTTTTTTTTTTTTTTTTTTGATTACGATCATTCGATATTTCGTTTTCCTCGTCATAATTTTATTCCTAAATCGTAAGCCTTACGTTGTAATGGATTAACGTTTGGAATTTACGATAATTTCAATTCGATCGATCGTAATTTTTAAACGACACACACTCCGTGATATTATTAAAGTAGCATCAGGCGTTTTTGTTGATTCTGAGACGTTTAAAGAAAATGAAAAATTCATCGTTAATCGAATGGGAAAAATAATTTTTCTCTTCTATTATCTTTCTTTCTCTTGTTCTCTCTCTCTCTCTCTCTCTCTCTCTTTTTCTCTTTCTCTTTTGTTCACACTTAAGTAAAAACATTCGTATTTTCTCTCGCGTTCGAATTTGCGATTAGGGATTAATACCTTAAACGTAAAACGTGACTCCTTTAATTATGTCTACGAGGTGCCGCTTTGTCGTCATAAATCGAAAGGGTGACTGGAACTAAAGCGAGAACTATTAGGTACCTGTCGTGTCTTCCGGTCTTTGTCGACGTTTTATCGTCGAGAACACTAACTTGCAATTAGTTCCCTCTTTTCGCTTTAACTCGGACTCCTCTACTTATACGGGCGTGTCCCTTTATTCTATCTTAAGATATAATGGAATTAAGCTTTTCAACTGGAAGTATTTTAACAAAATCTTTCGTTAATTCCTTTTTTCGGAATATTACAGCTGGAATTTAATTTTTCCAAATTAATTACGACGGAACACGAACGTCGTGTTTTTCATCTCGAACGATTAGAATAATTATTCTTTATCTTTTTCTTACTTTTTTTTTCTTCTCTCTCTTTTTTTTTTTTTTTAACCTACGTAATAATCGTAGCAAAACGTCGTATCCAATTAAACTTTGATAAAATAAATAATATTTAATCGTATGTAATAAATAATTAAATAAATGATATTTATTTATAACATATATATATATATATTTTTTAAATGTATCTTCAAAGATAATTTTTATAGCTATTTATCACGAATGAAAAATTTTAGTTGAGGAAATTTTCATTCATATTATAAAATTAAATAAATAAATAAAGCGATTAAATTTTTTATTGCTATTCAATATTAGTTGAAAAGAAAAAAATATATTACGCGATCGATCATATGTAATATCGAATAAAATTGAAATAGAAACGTTTGTAAAAGGATAAACTCCCTTTGAATGGTTAAAATTAATCGATTTAAATGAAAAAAAAAAGAAAAAAATATTGCTTAAATATTAAATTGATATCCACAAGTAGTTATCATTTTTCGAGCGAAATTTAACGAACTGGATATGAAACTTCTCGAACGTAGAGAAGTTTGACGTTTATAATTCAAATGGTTATTCGAATAATCGAGAGAGAGAGAGAGAGAGAGAGAGAGAGAGAGAGAGAACATTGAGTTTGTTTCCTAATCACGCTCGACGTAGCTTTCTCGAAACTTTACAAATGATTGAATACGAATAACGTTCTGTATGCATAAGTTGAGAAAAGGTAAAGCTCACGTTGGATGCGAAACACAATGGAGTTTAGCAATAGGTACGCATCGTCGAGTCCACGAGTTCGAGTTACACGAAATGACGTAAATCTTGGTTTCGATTTGACGAATCTAAATTTCACATATTCATAGACTCAACTTTAAAAACGAATAAGAACGTGGCATTAATATTAGTGGTTGCGATAGAAATTAGTAGGTATAGAAAATATGATGTTTGTCAGAAGGAGCTGAAATTTTACTTTCTCTCTGTTTTTCTCTCTTTAAAAATCCCTGATTACGATATTGTGGTGACTCGCGTAGATTTTTGATTTTTATTTCTCAGTATTCATGATCGTGCAAGCTATGACGGGTGTCATTCAAGAGAAGAGTATTTCACGTGGTTAACAACGCGGAACAAAATAGTGGAAGATTCATATACATACATACATACATATATATATATATATATATATATATATATATATATATATATATTTATATATATTTATATAGATCAAAAAAGGGGGAACAAAACGGGGGTTGGGGGTGTAAAGAAAAGTTCAGTCGAAGAGAGGCCAATAAGAATGTGGAAATGGGGATATTTTTCAGTCACTATTTTCGACCGATAGACCGAGCAGCCAGCCTTAGTGCCTTATGAAATATTTGACAGAAATAGCGAGTACAAGAGCGGCATAAATTTTGACCAAAGAACCCCATGGTAACACGGAACACATGGAAACGTGTCGTATCTAACGTAAGAACGGTGAGCATCGAGGTGAGGTAACAGAATGGCCGTCGAGCTTATCGAACATGTTCCAACGTAAAAGAGGAGCTTATTTTTTATTATCGATTCGAGTAACTTTTGACTGAATCATTTTTGATCATGTGAGGCATAGATAAATGTATTTGACATATTGATATATATATACATACATACATATATATATATATATACACACACATACACATTTATAATATCTAAGTATATATATATATATAATCGATAGTTTGGAAAGAAAAATTCTATAAGAAAAGTTACCTATTAAACGTATATGTCATATATATATATATATATATATATATATATATATATTACGTTTGACATGATTAAAACATGATGAGAATTGAATTTTGATCGAGAGAATGAATTAGAAAATTAGTTAAAAATAAATTGTAAATAATATTATCTTTCTCGTTACGCAAATAATTAACTGGCTAATTGATCAATTGATTGATTAGAAAAAGAAGAAAAAGAGTTTCTTTTCCATTTTCGTTTATCGTTTTTATTCGACATGAAGTAAGATTCTTATTTTGTATAAAAGGATGTATATATATATATATATATATATATATACATGAGAATAGAGATGATGCTTTAAGCGGAGGTAATCGAATATATTTTTGGAGCTTCGGATTCTTACGTAAGTCGTTGGATTCGTATCGTCAAACGACATAACCGTGTTTGGGGAATAGGACGTGCAGAGTGAGTTACAACGTCGACGACGATCGGCCATCCTTAGATCCCATTTGGTCTCTTTCTATCGAATCCGGGTCGACCTGGCCATGGTATACTATAGTTTTCCCTGAAAATGCATAACCTCTTTTTACTTTGGCGCTTAGAGAGAAGAGGGGAAGGAAAGAAAAGATGACAGAGAGAGAGAGAGAGAGAAACAGAGAAACAGAGAAACAGAGAGAGAGAGAGAGAGAGAGAGAGAGAGAGAGAGAGAGACTACGTTTAATGATTTCCTTTGAGAGGAACGAACGTATACGTTCGTTAACGTTGAGAGCTTTTCTCTTTCTTCTCATTCCTCTCTTTTTTTGTCCTCTTCTTTTCTTTTCTTCTTCTTCTTCTTCTTCTTCTTCTTCTTCTCTTTTTCATTTTCCTTCGCTCCCTCTTCTAGTTTTCCATTCCTTATCACTTGATCGACTTCAATGAGTAGGGATCGGACCGGACGATAAGAGGATATCTTATATAATGATTCTTCCTGCCATGTGAAAATTTTGTAATTTTCATATTTCAAAAACCCGTAGGGACCTCTTAATTTGGATTAAAGTAGAAAGAGAAAAGAGATAATAAGAAAAAGACGAAATAAAGAAATTAATATTAAAACGAGATATATTACGTATAATGGATAGGAATATAGTGTATCGTGTATACTTACGAAAGAAGGATTCGAGTTGGAAGACAAACGAGTTATTGTTTGTAAAAAGAAACGAAACGGTAGTAAGAAAGAAATAGGGTGATAGAGGAAGGGGCGAGGAGGTTGCGGAGGCGGGGACGCAGACGGAGGGGGGGAGGGGCAAAGGTGGACGGAAATAGGAGATGGGAAGGATGGAATAAAATAAAATAAAATAAAAATAAAAAAAGGAAAGAAAGAAAAAGAGATAAAAATTTCTTTCTGTTATCGTACGAACGTCCGTCGTATCTCAATATAGTAATCCGCATCCTCAGAGGTACAAACGTGTATCCGTATATATTTTCTTCGTCCTCTTCTTTTTTATTTTTATTTTTATTTTTTTATTTTTTTTTTTTATTATTTCTTTCTCTTTCTTTTTTTTTTTTTCTTTTTCTTTTTATATGTATACATCTCTACCGGAATTCAAGATCGACGTAAAAAGATTGACGATTCTCGATTCTAGGAAGGAAGAATCTCTCTCCGTTTTTCTTGACATTTCAATCGGAGTGGCCGACCGATGTGTCCACTCTACCGTTTTGACTTTTACGACGTGGATTTAAAGCGCTCGAGTCCTTCTATATGTACGTGTATGCGTCTATGTATGCGTAGCGCGCGCGCGCGCGCGTGTGTGTGTGTGTGGGTCTCAAGTCCGTGCGCATGTAAGACAGAGAGAAAGAGAGATTCTCGACGAAGATATAACTACGTTCTCGTAATTTACGCGTCCACCTAGTACAGCATAAACTTTCGTCGTTAAGCCGTACTACGTCCTTGTTGAAGAAAAAGAAGAGAGAGAGAGAGAGAGAGAGAGAGAGAGAGGGAGTGAGAGAAACGGCTCGGTTAGTTTCCGTTTTCTCGGCCGTTTGACCGAAGTTAAAGTTTATGTCACGGCGCGACGTAGTAGATAAATGAAAAAAAAAGGGCTCCACCCTTTTTCTCTTCCTTCGAACGTGCTCTATCGTCGACCACGTTGTCCATCCTTTATGAGTTTGGTACGAACAGATAGAGAGCTTTCTCTCTCTATCTCTCTCTCTCTTTCTTTCATTTCTCTCTTTCGAGAAATTATTTGCTAAGTTTACCATTGAAAGAGAGAGAAAGAGAGAAAGCTTGAAATCTGGCAAACGTTCAAATTGTTAAGAAGTTAACTTTTTAAGAAGACACGAGCTCTTACGTTATAGCATAAACTTAGGGCGTCTTTTATATATATATATATGCGTATAGATCCGATTAATATTCTTATTCGTCGGATTGCGTGCTCTGATTAAGAACGTTCCTCTGATATATCGTTGGAGATTAGCAAACACCTGATACTTCGATTAGTCAGTTTCTAATGTTTAGGTATTAGATTTTAGATAAATGATAACCCTCCCCCCGTTAAATCGGTATTATAAATGAATTTGTGAATTATGTACGGAATTTTGAATAGCCGATGGAAATTTCGATTTGAGTCAATATTTTTTTGTTTCTTTTCTTTTGAACTTCGAAGGAACAATAAAATTCTTTCTTATTCGTTTTGTTTTTTATGAGTGCTTTTTTTTTTTCTTTTTTTTTTTTTAATTTCAGTCGATTAATAGGAAAAGATTGTTGAAAATCACGTATGGTTGTAGAAAGAGAGAGAGAAAGATTTGCGGTTTGTTATCGTAACGGTATCGCGTCTTATCAGGTGCGAAAATTGAATCGGCAAGTAAACGTGCTCTCTCTCTCTCTCTCTCTCTCTCTCTCTCTCGAATAGTAGGAAATGTATTCCCACGTAAGGGAATAGAAAGCAGTTCACACTTACGGTTGCTCACGATGGAGTGGCGAGTACCAGATTCCACTGTAACCTTCAACCTCTTTCCTAAGTTACCTCCGAGCTAGAATAAATCACGTTACTAGCAAACATTGCTATCGTTTATTACACGATCGTCCGACCTATACCTTCTATCTAAGAAATAATTAGTATTACAAAGCTTTAGACCGTATAATATATCTATTTGTACTATATTGTTAAATAATATACGAGGTAGTGAGAGGTGTATTAATTTAATTTATCATATGATATTAATTAGTATCTATGTCATCGGTTTTACTAAAATAATATCGATGAATTCATCTATAGAAATAAATACTGAGTAACCAATATGCATTTTATATATTTATAATCTACATATGCATAAATATTTAATCAT
>OU427001.1:5985764-5998264 GCA_911387935.1 Dolichovespula saxonica
TATATATATATATATATATATATATATATATTCACGTAAATGTAAATGTAGATATGGGATAGGAAATGTACAGATATCTAGCTTTAAACTGCAAAAGTTGCGAATGTAAATCCGCAATGGCTCTCGTCACAGATACACGATGTCTCCTTGCTAACTGGAACGATTCCCTACTACCAGAATTATATATAGTTCGCTAACTCTACGAAAATTTCCATAAATAAATGCATGAGAATCTGTTGGATCACCGAATAATACAAGGATTCGATGTAAATTATATAAGAGCGTATTAAATCCCGTCTTATTTTTTCGTTCTTTTTTTTTAAAGAAAAAGAAACTTCGTTTCATTCGAGTCATCACGTTATGAAAATCGTATGTGATTAATGAGAAAGATATTAGATTACAAATATAATAAGTTTTCTCGATCGATTTTATTTTAATTTTTTAATTTTTTTTTTATTACATATATATATATTTGTATTATTTTTATATGTGTCTGTATAGTTAGATAAGCAACGTTTATTGATGACCAAGTCGAATGATCGATGAGAACACGATTTACTGGACGACATAGTTATCTTTCTTTTTTTCGAGGATTCTAGATATATTCCAAAGGTTGAAAAGTAACATTAAGATATTTAGGATGGTGACGAGTTAAATTGGACATCGATGGAAATGCCTGGAGCGTAAAGGAAAAATGTTTTTTTTTTTTATTTTGTATTTTTTTTTTTTTTTGGGGTGGAAGAGATAGCAGAAGACCCGCGAGAGAGAGAGAGAGAGAGAGAGAGAGAGAGAGAGAGGGAGAGATAAATTTATCGTTGAAAGAAACGCAATGAGGAAGTCGAAGACACGATCAGCGTCGGCAAAGAGCGAACTTGTCTGGTCGGAAATTTATTTACTTATTTATCAGTAGAGAGATACATGTTCGGTCAGCCATTTCCGTTTGGAGGCCATTCGTCATTCGTTCGGTATCGTATATGTATGTATATTTACCTGAACACATGCAAACGCGTATAAACGTATAGAAGCAGACTCGCGATATTTCTCGAAACTGTCGAACACGTTTCGTTCGGAGGGCTTTGTTTCGATAAGTGCAACGAGCACGTGGAAAAGCATAGGATATTTTTGTAAACGCGAGCACGTACATACATACATACGTACATACGTACATACATACATACATATTTATATACATATATACATAGATACATAGAAAGTACCAACAAGCAACCTAAGTACATACGTAGTGTAACAGGAACAGTGAGAAAGAATGACAGAGACAGATACATGACCATCGACAGAATGGTAATAAGTCATGCTACCGTTGTTCCCGTATATATGTTGAGTAGGATATTCATTATTAATATAACCTGTCGCTATATGGATGGTTTAGTAAAAAAGTATTAAAAAAAAAAAAGAAAGAAAAAAACAAAAAATGTCAATGATAGAAAAGGAAAATGGGAATTCTTTCTTGTTCGATGGTTGTTTACTCGAATCGCGAGGACGGTTATACGTAGATACGGTTTTGTAAATACGTACGTGTGTCATCTTAACGGAAGGGAGCTTTTCACGCTACGCGAGTACAACTTTTTAGCTTTTCCAGACTGATATACGAAATGGCTAGACACTCGTATCTCTTCTCCCTTTCTCTTTTTCCTTCAATCCTTCCATCAGCCTTTTTCACGTTTTTCTCACGATCAGTAGAAAGCTAGCTAGCTCGTTGACGGTCATTTTTTTTCCATTCCGTCGAATGTACATGTATATATATATATATATATATATATATATATATATATATATATATATACATACACACACACACATATATATATATTTTTATATATATATATAATATATATATATGTGTGTGTGTGTATATGTGCATACATTCATATGTGGGGATCGACGAGCGACTTTTTACGGAAGAATATCTTTCTCTCTCTCTCTCTCTCTTTCTCTCTCTCTCTCTCTTTTTCTCTCGATTCGGTCATGCTCGGCTAGCGAGACACGTAAAATCAACGACGTGTACGTTCCAGCGCGTATCTCGGCCGCGTTTATCTTTGACGAATCGAACGAACGAGTCCAGTCGTCGTTTTCTTTTTCCTCCCGATTCTCCGCGATCATTTCTGTCGTTATACGGTCGTACATCATCGTCGTGTTGCATGTTCCACTTGAAATAATCGATGCGTGAATATTCCCCCGGATTGTATCGCGAGAATAAATATTTTCCTTTTTCCTTTTTTTTTTCTATCTTTCTTTCTCACTCGTTATCGTACCTTCGATATCGTTTAATAATATTAGAATCATCCCGTGTACCGATGATGTTAATACTTAACGTAATACTTGAACGTGCCCGAAACATTCGTGAATTTCGTTCCGGCAGTTTGTTGCGCGTTAAATTACACTTACTCGAATAATCATTCGATCGGTCCGGATAATCGTCGTTCTCGATTTAACGTACACGTGAACGCTCAATTCCACTTATCCGTCCCACCTGTAAACGTCCTGATTTTGTTTGAGCTAATTCGAATTACGAGTACAAATATGAAAGGTTAATTGTCGTCGTTCTCTCCGTATTCGTACGTATCTTTTTTTTGTCCTGTTCTCTTCCTTTTTTTTTCTTATTTCTTTCGTTTTATCGGGAAAACATGTCGACGTAACGAGCATGTTCGTCCGATCGATCGAACGAACGTACCCGTTCGAAGGGAAAAGCGTGAACGAGAAGTATCGTCTCGGAGGAGAAGCTTCGAAAGGTCGTACGTGAATGGCCGAAATCGTTCGTTCGTCGTTTCGCGTTGTAAAATTGATGCCCGTTAATCCGGCATTGTTGACGACACGATCCCTCGAACTCGCGTAACGAAACGCGCGAACGCGAGAAAAGGGCCGATTGGATGGCGTGATAAATTACCCATTTGCTCGTACGACCGGTGGCCTGGACCGATTAAAAATACAGCTGGCAGTCGCGAGATCGCCGAAAACTCGCCTAACTATCGAGCTATAGTCGCTACGAGCCTGTCGATTGGCTCTCGGTTTCGCGTCATTTCGCGCCGATAGAATTTCTAGATTTGTCGTACAGGCTTTTTTACAATTTTCGAAAGGGCTACTTTTATTCGAAACTCGTTTTGTTTTTTTTCTTTTCTTTTTTTTTTTTTTTTTTTTCGTTACACCGTTCGAAAGCGTCGAACGCGTAACGATTGTTATTTTCTTTTTTCTCTCTTTTACCTTTCTTTTCATCCCCTCTATGTACTTTGTTTCCCTTTTATTTCTATTATTTCCCCATCCCCCCCCCCTTTTTTTTCCCCTACCTTTTTGATTCACTCGTCCTCATCCTTTTGTGAAGAAATTCCTTTCGTATCGATGGAATATTTCTTGTGCGATATATAATAGAAAACGAAGGAAAACGAGAGAGAGAGAGAGAGAGAGAGAGAGATTCTTATGGGATATTTTTCTTTGGATAAAAATCCCGAATAGGACTCGGCTATATGCGATTAGATTTATTGATTTTCGGATTCTTCTTTAAGTGGAGAAAGAACGGAATGGAAATTCTTTGTGAATGGGAAAGGATATGGCGGGCAAGGGAGAGGTAGAAAAATGGCAAATTAGAAAAGGGAAGGAGAAAAGGAGAGAGAAAGGAGGAGGAGGAAAGCAAGAAAGAAAGAAAGAAAGAAAAAAAACAAACAAACAAAAGAAAACAAAAGAGAAAGAGTAGAGGAAAGGTAGAGAAGTGTAGAGATATTCGAGCTTCGTGGTGGATCACTTTTTTTTTCCCTCTCTCTTCCTTTCCCCCCCCCCCGTTTCTCTCTTTTCTCTTTTCTTTTTCTTTTTTTTTTTTTCATTTCGCAAGAGAGGTCAAGCTCTCCCTCTCTCACGAAGGATCTGGATTGTGGTGGAAGGGTGAGGCAGTAGGCGGGGGAGGAGGTGGAGGTTTGCAAGCCCGTAAATTCTCGCACGTACTTTTCTTTTTTTTTTCTCTTCTTCTTCTTCTCCCTTTTTTTTTCTTTCTTTCTTTTTTCCCTTTTTTTTTTTTTTTTTAACTCGAGCGAGAAAAGCAGAAAAGTTTCCACCTCCTTTCGTTTGACTTAATGGCCCGTGAGTCGGTCTTAATTCAGTTGGATATTCAAATCGGTTTTGGCTTCGCGTAGTCTACCGTGGACCATTCTCTCTCTCTCTCTCTCTATCTCTCTATCTCTCTCTCTATCTATCTATCTATCTATCCATCTCTCTCCGTCTTTTTTTCTTCTGTCCTTTTATGTTCATTCGTTTTAAGCTGACTGAGTCGAATTATATTTCGACACGAACCAGCACCAAGGATTTCTTTTCTCTTCTCGTCTATATAAGGGCCTTATCCGTTCGGCAGAACGATTCCTCTTCGTCATCATAGTTGCGCTCGGTGGCCAGTGAAATTGGAATTATGTTGAAAAATGCTCGGCTCGCTTTGCAAGAAAGCGATTAGTAATCGACGGTTAAGGGTCTTCTGCCTGGTAGTTGATCGATGGCGAGAGTGGCACAACGTAACGCTTCCGACGTTGAGAGGGCTTTCCGAAGCGACGGGATGTTGCCAGCATATCTCTTTCTATATGTATACATACATATATATATATATATATATATATATATATATATATACATATATACATACATGCATATATATATATATATATATATATATATATATGTATGTATGTATGTATGTATGTACATGTATCTCTCACTCTCTCTCTCTCTCTCTCTCTCTTTCAGCAGGTCATTGACCGATCTCCTTAACGCTCTTCACGCGTTATATATACTCATCCCTTCGTCCTTCTCCTTCTCATCCTTCCTTCTATCCTTCTCATCGTTGAGATTTTTCGCTGAGAGGAACGATAGATTCGTTAAGCTTTAGGTCATAAATTTCAGTCCTCTATCTTTCTCACTTGCTCTCGTTAAAACGTGCCTCGGTCTCTGATTCCCAAAAGGGATGGGAAAAAGTGAAAGAGAGAGAGAGAGAGAGAGAGAGAGAGAGAGAGAGAAGGAGGGAGAAGGAGTGGATAGGACGAAAGAATCGAATTTTACGGAGGAATCAAAGTGATATCGTAAAGAGTTACTCTCTTCTCTTTCTATCTTTACTCTCTTCTCTCTCTCTCTCTCTCTCTCTCTCTCTCTCTCTTTCTATCTATCTCCTACTCTCTCTGACTCGCTCTTGCTCTCTTGCGTGCGCACAGACACCTGGCTCAAATAGACCAACCTTAAGAATCAATAAATTCACGTGATGCTGGTAATTTCAAACGGAATACGGGCCGAATCTTTGGGGAATTTTTCGGATTTAGATTGCGATATATAGTAATTTTTAAATGAAACACGGCACTTTATACGATTAAACCGACGATTTGGCAACTTTAACGGCTAAGGATGCGTTAGAGAAATGTCGACTTAAACTGACTGTTATTTTCTTTCCTTATTTATTTCATTCTTTTTTGCTTACTTTCTTTATTTCTTTAGTTGTCTCAAAGCCGAGTAAGGAGAAAGATGAATGAAGGAATTCAGTAAGAGAGAGAGAGAGAGAGAGATAGTCTGGTCTGGGATTTCGCAAAAGGCCGGTGTAGCTCCTATTATCGAACTTTTAAAGTGTCTTCGAGCAATATTGTCTCCGGCGACGTAAGATGGAACGCCACCATTCCAAGCTCCATCTCCACTCGCTCGTTTCGAAACGTCGCCGTAGTTTCTTCGGCGACGCTCGTCGCATCTGCGTCTCTACGTTCTTTCGACCCACCCACCCACCCTCTCAGTCTTCTTCTTCTTCTTCCTCCTCTTCTACTTCGTTTTCTTCCTCTTCTTCCTGCTCCTTCTGCTCCACCTCCCTCTTCGTCTTCCTCTCCTTATCCTTCTCCCACCACTTATATCTTTCCTTCTTCGTCTCTCTTTCTACTCTCGCTTGCTTTATCATCCTCAGTCGAGCGACTATTACCACCGAGCTTACGTGCCAAATGGATTGGATTATTTAGAAGCAACGGGGCGCGTTTCAACTCGACGAATTTCTACGAGGTGTCGCCTACTTTAGTACCGAGAAATAGACGCATAGAAAGAGAGAGAGAGAGAGACAGTGAGAGAGAGAGAGAGAGAGATAGAGAGAGAGAGAGAGAGAGAGGTAGAGGAAGGAAGTATAAAGGGAGAGAACAATTATTTTTATTCCATTAAAAATATTCAAATCCCATTGATAGAAAATTAACAAGCGGAATAACGGAATATTATACGAGGTTTAACGAGAATAATTCACGATTAAATAGGATTATATGGATCGATGAGAATATTCTAACAAACAAACGTAGGATTTTCCATTTGAAAATGAATCGTTGAATACTCTCTCTCGTCAAAGAAAGTCTTTTAGCTTTTAGTCTGTAGACATAGAGATAGAGAGAAAGACAGAGAGAGAGAGAGAGAGAGAGAGAGAGAGAGAGAGAGAGAGAGAGAGAGACATTCGAAGACGGGATTCCAACTATGGTATAGCGTGAAAAAGGGGTGGGTGTGATAGAAACGACAATGACTTATCGTCTTGCCTGTCGAGAGAAAGGAGATACGTATACGTACATACATGCATACATTGATAGAAAGCTAGACAGAGAGAGAGAGAGAGTGTGTGTGTGTGTGAGAGAGAGAGAGAGAGATGCTCTATCGTCTCTTGCAACGTGCATAGGTGAACCTATGCATATGCATAGGAGGAATACGTGCAACGGTATCCCACGCTTACCCTCCGTTACTGGAACGAGCAGCTGGATCAAGATCTTCCTCCTACGGTGGAGCACGTACATCCGCGAGGTATTTGCTCGCTGTCCGTCTACCAACCTGACACGTACACCTATGGCTTCCATCCTCTACTCTAGTCGTACGTACTATGAGCTATAACCCGAGGTTCGGCTTCGCAACCCTTCGTTCTCTTTCTCCCTTTCAAAAATTTCCAACGACTCTCCGATCGTGCTGACAGCTCGTTGGAACATGTCGGTGATGCATGGCCAATTCGAAAGAGAGAGAGAGAGAGAGAGAGAGAAATATAGTGTGTGAGAGAGAGAGAGAGAGATATCTGACTTACTGCTTTTATTCATTCGCATAGGATCGAACGTCTCTGGTCGAATATGAATCCAACGATTCGTTGTATTATTTTATTTTTATTTATTTATTTATTTATTTATATTTTTTTTTATTGTATTTTATTTTTTCTTTTCTTTTTCGTGCGATCCATCTTACTGTGATTTATTGTAAAACGAAGAAAGAAAAGAATAATAATAATAATAATAATAATAATAAATGAATAGAAATGAAATGTTTTTAAAAGTCACGAGAATACGATACTCGCGAGCGAAAAGATTAATTTTGACGATTAATATCGATATCGATATCGATATCGTAATCCGCTCTCTCTCGTGCCTTCTATATCGGATACATTTTAATTTTCTTTTTTCTTTTTTTTTTTTTTTTTGTTTTTCTTTTTTTCTTCTTCGGTGAATACGTATTATTACATAATTGATAGCTCGCGCGCGAGCAACACTAGTCAATTTGCTCTATGTTATTTAACGCGATGTTATTCGAGACGTCGAATTCATATGTATTTGGAACGTCCGGGAATTATATTCCATAGTATTTGAAACCTTGAAATTCAAAACTCAACGTGTACGGAAAATTGGATATTTTATACGTGGAGTTTATTGAAAATAAAGTATGAACGAAAAAAGAAAGGGGAAAAAAAAACAATTAAAGGAATAGGAAAAGAGAATACTCGTTAGATCGTGCCGTTGGTGACAACTCGTGTAATCCGTGAGATATTTCTAATAACGATTAATAGATATTAATAATAGGAACAGGGACTAGAAAATATATGTATATATATATATATTAAATATTTTATTTTAAGCTTATAATAGAAGAAAAGAAGGAAAGAATAGGACGTGATACGTGAAAAATTTAATAAACTTTAATCGACGTAGGACAGGAACGTCGATTCTAACGTATTAATTATCACTTCCTAGAAATTCGTCTTATTTATATAAACGAAAAGATTGACCCCGATAAGTAGTCAGCGAGGGTGGCATTCAGGAGGAACAAGCGCTTTTAAAAAATAAGCCTCTTTAAAGTAAGCTCGTGATCGCGAGAGGATAGGTACGCTAGAGAGGAGGGGTGAGCGCTAAATCGGTAAAGCCGGAAGCGTATTTTCCAAGCCCTTATTGGCTCGAACGGAGGGTGTCTCCTTGGTTATCGAGGATTTATCTCTCGGATGTGCGCGAGCCATCGATTCCTCTTCCTTACCGTGCCGAGGTTAAATCGAGCATCCCTCTCGCGGCCGCTGTCGGGCCACCCTTTTCTCCCTATCGCACGACCTTTATTTTTCCCCGAAGCAGTTTTCTCGTGTCTGCGTCATTTCTTTTTCTCTCTTTTTCCTCTCACGCTCTCATGAAAAAGAACGAAAAACAGTAGACAGTTATCGGGTGCCTGGGATATGATAAACCTTCTTTCTTTTTTCTTTCTTTGTCTCTCTCTCTCTCTCTCTCTCTCTCTCTCTTTGCGAGTTTACTTTTTCTTTTCTTTTTATTTTCTTTTTCAATCGTACATATTTTTCACATAACTTTATCAATATCGCAAGGATATATATATATATATATGTGTGTGTGTGTGTTTGTATATATGTACGACCAAACGTTAATAATAATATTTATTTGTTTTGGAAGAATTAAAAACTTTTCAATATTTTTTCAACAAATATCTGAGAACAAAATATAACGATTCGATATATATATATATATATATATATATATATATAAAATATAAATAAAAACTCGATGGATATTTTAAGATCGTGTTTACGCTATCGATCAAAGATACGTTATCGGTAATAAAAAAATTCATGAAATCTGATCGATGAATTTTCTTCAACGTTGTCGTAGACGTCGTACGATGATTTTATATAGGCATATGCGCATAGATAAATTTACGCGTATATTATCTACTACCGGGTGTACGTATGTGTATAACGAGGCAACAACGTTTTACAGTAGAGGTATGTAGAACCATACGAGAGGTACATGGCACTCGCAGAAGTTATGAGCCTTCGGGGGTTGATAATTCTGTCCATCCACGTACAAAGCTCGCTCGCGACGGATACTCGTTTCCTCTACAACCACCATCAACACCACCAACACAAGTACCGCCATCACTGTTACCACCCTTTCTTCCAATTTCCCACTATTCCAGTCTCTCCAGATATTCGAGTAAACGGAACTTACCGTTTGCCACGGTATAGTTCGCCCTTAATAAACGGCATCGGTGAAATTGCCTTTAAAATTTACGTCCCTATCGAGGAATTATCGTTCGTCTCGTAGAAATTCGCTTTCTATTATCTGTTATATCTGAAGGGACAACTGCGATCGTGGGAACGTCATTTTAAAATTAATTTCAAAAGCGACGTTTTACGTTTAAAAGCCTACACACACACACACACACACACACACACTCGCGCCAATTAATTATCTCCTATTATTTTTTTTCCATTTTCTTTTTCTCTTCTCGCGAAAACCACCATCTTATCCTCGAACCCTCGTCGTTAGACGTTAGTCGAGCGTTTCAAAACGGGCGAGTATCAGCGAAGGAAAATGTTATGGTTATGGATTTTACACCCGATAGAAAGGGTGTTTTAACTTCGCCTCGAGAATTTCTATCGTTTCTATTTCTACTTTTTTTTTTCCCCTTCTCTTTTCCTTTTTTTTTTTTTTTGTTATACGTATCTTTTCGTCTATATATATATATATAGAACACAATACACAATATCTTCTTCATATCTCCTTTCTTACGAGTTATGATTTTTGTTTCATCTTGAGCACTGTATTTCCTGTTAAGACTTTTAACGTACCATGTTATTCCAAGTTATCGAGCACTTTTTCCTCCTTTTTCTACGACGAAAAAGAAAGGAAGGTGGAAAGAAAGGAGAGGGGGAAAAAAGGAGAAAAAAAAAAAACATCGCGTTTATCGTGCATCACTTAGCAAGAAGTACAAGACGCTTTATTCACGACACAATGCACATTCGAGTTGCTGCTTCTCTTTTTCCTCTTTTCTCTCTCTCTTTCCTCCTTTTTTTTCTTTTTTTTTCCTTTTCTCTCTCTCTCTCTCTCTCTCTCGTTATGAGCTCTCGACAATGGTCGCACAAATTAATAATACAAATTCGAAATCGTCGGATTGAATTCGTGCGCATCGAAAAAGTATCGGCGCATTTTTTCGTACCCCTTGTTTTTTTTTTCTTTTTTTTTTTTTTTCTTCTCTTCGTTTTTCGTTTCCTTCTCTTTTCACCGATATAAAATTTCCGAGCTCATGGATTTCGTGTCGTTGGGAAATTCGAATTTTTTTTTTTTTCTTTTTTTCTTTTTCTTTCGCGTCCCTTTTAATCAACGACTTTCAAGGGTAATCTTTATTTCGGCCATTATCGTAGGCTTTAAAAACGATCGAGAGTCTCGTACGGGATTTAATCGGGATTTTCTCTCAACGGTATAACGTACCGTGAATTTCAATCACGATTCTCTGTGTTCCTTTCGTCAGTAGTTTAGCGAGTAAGTCAAAAGTCTCTCTACCTCTTTTGAGTACGTCCTCTTTTAAGAAAGAAGGAGATAGATAGATAGATAGATATAGAGATAGAGATAGATAGATAGATAGATAGATAGATAGAGAGGGAGAGATTGCCTCTTATCTAAAATTAGAGTATCATGATGTACTCGTATCCACGTCAGGACAAATTATTTATCTTTCGTGTCGCCTGATCCTATTTGCTACTGGGATATATCACGTGGGAATTTCACGTAGAGAGAAGGGAAGTATCTATATTTGCACCGATCCCTCTCAGCACAGTCGGAATCAGTAATAAGCCGTTAGGTTACCCATACCTATATCTCTCCTGTGAAACGACTGAAAGATAGATAGTGCTAGATAGAGAGTTAAGAAGTAACCAAAAGAAAGAGGGAGAGAAAAAGTGAGCAAGAAAAAGAGAGAGAGAGAGAGAGAGAAAAAAAAAGGACAAAAATAGATAGATAGATAGATAGAAAGATAGAGAGAGAGAGAGAGAGAGAGAGAGAGAGAACAGAAAGACTTTTTTCTAAGACTCGTTCCAAGTTTGTATCTATCCAATCGTAAAGTTTCACTTATCAACGAGGAAAGCAATCTATCGTTGACAAGAAAGAGAGAGAGAGAGAGAGAGAGAGAGAGAGGGAGAGAGAGTACAGATCCGAGTAAACTAAATTTGTGCTATCGCAAAGCCGAGAATTGACCGTGAATTTTGAATGAATCGCGTTTTCTGTAAATGAACGGTCTCGATAAAAAGAAAGAGAATGAGATGAAGCTTTATATCTTTCTTTAAAAGATAAATATTTTTCCGAGAATGTATGTAAGGTGCTAAGCCGAGAAATATGTTCCAACGAGTTAAGTGCATTCGCTTTCGAGTAGAGTTAAGTTACGCTGCGTTGGACCTTCGATTTTCTTGCAAGATAAGGGATCGTTACTTTTCTTGGCGAAGTAAGGGAGAACTTTTTATTTCTGTTGTTTCCACTTAAGTTCCGACGCTGCTCCTGACTTTTTTAAAGAGCTTATGCGTGCGATCGAGAAATATATATATATATGTATGTATGTATCGAAATTATTATCACGTATCATGGTGGCTTTATTGGAAATATAACGTATTAAAGATATTACGCGATATTAAAAGAGAGATAATTCGTTCGAGATGACTTTTTACTTAGAAAATAAACAAACTCGCACATACAAACATACACACACATACAAATTGTCCCTTTCTTTTCATTTCTTTTTGTTCCTTTCTAAGAAAAATATTCCGTCGAGAATCAAGCGATTTTTCTAACGCAATCGATGTTGAATTTCTTAAATTTGAAGTTACGTTCAATTTACAAAATGGGAAATAACGAAATGACAACGTATATTTCGAAACGTGATGTTGGATGATTTACTTTGACGGTTAGGAATGATTAAAGTGCGTTAATATGAAACTCAATGACATATTATACGAATGTTGTTTTTTTTTTTTTTTTTTTTTCGAAAGTAAAGATCTTTTTATCTTATCTTTCTTTTTCTTTCTCATTTTTCCTTTTCATCCTTCTCTTTCACCCATAAACGTTAAAGAGTTTCAAATAACGTTTCGCAGAGACACGCGTTATATTCGAGCTACCATAGTACGGGAAAAATTTTTTCCCTATTTCATGCGAGACGCGTTTTACTCGGACGATGACGCATTTACATTTTCTAGCATTTTTTTTTTGTGTTTTTTTTTTGAAACGTGACGGTACGCTTGGTCGGGAAAAGCTTCGTAATTTCGAATTTATCAAACGAGATCGGAGAAGGGAGGGGGGTGGGGGCTCGCGGGTGGAAATAGTTCTGGTTCTCGTTGGGATGTCACTCTTCTTCCACATTTTTCTACGGCACGCGTAAAATTACATCTTCAAAACTTACGTCTCTCTTTCCATTTATCTCTCTCTTTCTCTCTTTTT
>OU427001.1:6003264-6013264 GCA_911387935.1 Dolichovespula saxonica
ACGCACGAGCTGAATTAAAAATATTATAGATCGCAAGTAATTCTCTTTCTTTTTCTTTTTTTCGCTGATCTGAACTTCACCAATCAACTAATACAATTTAATTAATCTTAATTAAAATTCGTCTCGGTCGATACGTATTACGACTTTTCTTCTCTTCTCCTTTTCCTCTTCGTTATTATTAATCCGTACTTATTTTCTCTTTCAGTATAATCTTTTGCACAAGTCTACCGACCGAATTAGTACGAGGAAGAAACTTATCATTTTCGATGTTAAAAAAAAAAAAAAAAAAAAAGAAAAAATGCGGATGTTAAAAAGATAAAGAAAAAAAGAGATCTCCTCGCGAACTGGTACGTTTACGGAAGGTTCGTTAGAAATATTTTAAACGGGGTATCGATGATTGATGGAATTTTATATCCTCGATATCTCGTGTAATCGTGTTATCCTGACAGATATCGGATTTCACTATAAAATCTGCGAGTGTATATGTATACGGAAAAAAAATGTGTATATATATATGTGTGTGTGTGTGTGTGTGTGTGTGTGTGTATAGGTATGAATGTATATATTCGGAGAAGTTTCTATCCGATCGGATGAGAACGTAGCGAAAATAGAAAGCCTGGTATCCTGTGTCTCTCGCGTTATATTTCGAAGTTCTCGAAGAATAGACATTCGAGGGTGGATTTGACGGGGGTAGGGGGTAGGGGGGGGAGAAGGTGGTAGTCGGAGAAGGAGGAGGATGGAGAGAGTGGGTGGGTGCTTGGACCCGTGTGGAGATAGGATGGTTGAAAGTCAGGGTGTGGTAGGTAGCGTGGATATTAGTTTCTGTCCACCGGAAGTGGGTCGAGAGCAAACAATAATTTTTCTTGAAGCTACTTCGGAAAAGATTTAGTTTGGCATGCTGACCTCCGTGAAATTGTACATCCATTCGTTGAAGAGGATTCTATCGTGAAAGAATTCTCGTGCAAAGTTAGAGGGTGATTAATAGGTTGGGCTGAGGAGTTCGTTGGATCGTTGGGAGGGACGAGGGGGGGGGTGGCGGGTTGAGGATGCGTTGATGGGTCGGTACGAAAATATCTTCCCTATTTTTTAATCGTACCCACCTGCGGCAATAGCAGCAGCAGCATGGCTTTTGCCATTATTCGTGGAAATACTTCGATAACCGTCGTTCGCTATTAAATTTATATAAATATAAAGGTTTTTTTTATCTTCTCGATTATTCCGTCATACATTTCGATTCACGACGTCGTAAGGTTAGATCGTTTCGTGCAACATGATATCCGGTAACTCCTCTTAACTCTCGATAAACAGCATTATCTTTCACGGTGAATCTCTCTGTCCCTCTTGCTCTCTCTCTCTCTCTCTCTCTTTTCCTCTTTCTTCCGGTCCATCGCCATTGGATATCCGATTTTTTTTTCATGAGATTTTCAAAGTACTTGGGGAGAAAATAAAAGTATTTATGTATATCGATATACGAGAGAACGCTCGGGGAAAGAATTAGTTTAGGAGGTGGATGGTTATCGATATATATATGTACCTTTTATAATTTCATATATATATATATATATATATATATATATGTATATGTATATGTATATATGAAATATATATATATATATATATATATATATATATATATATATATACTTATTAAGTATATATTATAATACAAACTTTAATCGATTCATTCCATTTATTTACGCGTCATTGTTTTCAACTCCCTATTTTAAAATCGTTGAAAAATGTATTCTTCAACGGTGGTATTGCTTTTACCCCGTTGAATATTATGTTTTATATCTCGAATCGATAGAAATGGAAAAGTTATTTCCATGTAATACGTTTCTGATCGTCGACACGAGATGCGAATCGTTGTAAGTACCATACCGGTTTTGAGATTTTTCACGAACGGAAATAAAATTCGTTGTACTTTATAGGGAACGGATAATAATAATGTTCAGAACGTATTTACCTGTTCATATCGGTGCTCGCGCTAATGGCCTATCTCGTTGTAGCGCGACTCTGAATGAGTCCGGTTCTACGTGAAAATGTACTTTCATCGATGTGCGAATGAACTTAAACTTTTAATCGAGTGCACGTAAAGAGCCAAAGTATAACATTACTCGTAGCGAGATAGAAAATGTCTGCTATCGGTTCGTCGGTTGGTCCGATAGCGATTAAACTAATGCGCTAATTGCATTTTACTTTAATCCTATCATTCGACGAGCGAGTAGAGATATCTCTATCTTTTTCTTTCTTTCTATCTGTCTGTCACTGTCCGTCTGTCTTCACTCTCTCTCTCTCTCTCTTTCTTGTACTTTCTAACAAGTAATAGAAATAACGAAGAGTATTGAACATCTTTCGATTACCCACGATCAATCGATTCCTTCCTCCTTGAAAGAATAGGATTATTCTGGAGAATTCGTCTTTTTCTCTCTCTCTCTCTCTCTCTCTCTTTCTTTCTCTTTCTTTTTCTAAAAAAATTTCAAATTTCGAAAGATCTCGTTGGTAATAACCTATAAAAAGATATTTCATTATAGGTTATCGAAATTCTGTTTAATTAGGACGAAACCCGTTCCACCATTTTGCGTCCACTCAAATGAAAGATAAATCGTATCATATACGATCATGTTTGATCGAACGATGCCGCTTTGATGACATATCGGCGCCATTCGCGAAATGAAACATTTTCGAGAGAGGGATTTGCGCGTACAAGCGTTGTCGATTTCTACAATATTTTTTGTTTTTTTCTTTTTTCTTTTTCCCCCTCTTTTCTCTCTCTCTCTCTCTCTCTCTTCTCTTTCCTTTCTCGAAATCGTGTCTATAAAATGATGTTTGATCGTTCTTTGAATCAATAATTTTAATCGTTTAATGAACTCAAACGTTAAATCGTATGTACAAATTGCTTTTGATTAGCGGTTAATGCTACCAAATCAAAATGAATTTGAACGAAATCGAATTACAACTACATTACACGCATGTATACGTACGTGCATACGTAGAGATGTGTGTGTGTGTGTGTGAACGGTATGTGTATATATGTAAATGTATGTATTTATGTGCTTGAAAATGGTCATGGAAGAACTTTACGAGCGACAACGAGTGGACGAGTGTGAGCTCGTTTGCAGGGAAACAAATGCGTTCGCGATAACTACGCTTTTCGTACGTTGCTTTCTATTATCGCATTTTATATTCTTGCCTAAAATTCGTTCGAGCGAGAACGATGCGAGTCCTATCGACGAAAAAACCTTTCCCCGGCGCGTTTTATTTATTTATTTATTTTAATATTTATCCGTCTTTTAATTCTTTTTAATTTTTCCGCTCGCCACATTTTCACGTTCGATTCGCGACATCGATCATGATCCGCAATAACGATGTCGATGATCATTAAACAGCCCGTGTAAATTTAGTAACATTAATGATTAATGTTTGATCGAATAATTACGAAGAAACAAATGCATTAACCATAAGCACGCACGCACACACACATACACACAATAAACGATTAAGAAACATACTCGGGAACGAACGAGTCGATGTAATTTTAGTCGGATAGTAATAAAATATTTTCAAATATCATGAATTTTTTTCGATCAATGGTAATAATTGATCGAACTATTATATTTACGGAGTTATGAACAATAGGAGTTACGTTAGTGAAGTTAATAACGAACCGTTTAATGCTCGAGTTATTAGCCGACGTGAATGCCATAACGTGAGAGAGGGCTTAAATGCGTTCGGTTTATGTCAGACATACCACAGGCACTGTCAGGTCCCTCTCTCTCTCTCTCTCTCTCTCTCTCTCTCTGTCTCTAGTTCACAATCGAACAATAAACAATGGATGGTTATCGCTTGCAATTCAGCTAAGAGCACCGGCCACGCGTTATTGTCGTTGTACGAGACGGAATCACGTTCATCGATTCAAACCTAAGAGATTATAGATATCTATATAACATCTTCATTTAGTTAAAACCTATGAAGATTTCATTATTTATTTATAGTTCTCATTTTGTTATCTCTATCGATATATCGTCACGATTCGTTCGAGTGTTCGATACAATAACCGATATGTATGTATGTACATATGAACATAAATAAATATATATATATATATATATATATATATATATATATATATATATGTATATATATATGTATGTATGTATGTATGTTCATAGAAATGTATAATGCACGATCAACTGACCGGTAATAATATTCTCGAATATCGAATTTGAGCAGGATTTTGGTGTAGACTTTCGCGAGAGCTAAACGTTCATAAACATAAGCGTTTCGATCGTTCCCATCGACAAGCGAATAGCTTCGATAATCGGCCCACCGTTTCGATCATTAACGTTATGTCTTTATGTACGTAATTGTTTTGAAAGAGTAACATTCCGTGATTACAATCGGAACGCGCGTTATTACGATATGAGAAAATCAAGGGATTGCACTGATAACTGAGTTTACAAAATAAATATACGAAGGAAATGGGATACGTTAATAAGCCTTGCTTTTGTAAAAATAAAAGGAAAGGAAAGCAATATATCTGTGTGTTTGTGTATGTGTGTGTGTGTGTATGAACAAAAGTGGGGGAGAACAAAAGAATAATTTCGAGATTCTTTTTCTTCTTCTTCTTTTCGTACTTCTTTCATTAATTCTTTTCTTTTTTTTTTTTTTTTCTATACATATATATATATATATATATATATATATATATATATATATATATATATATATAACTGCTTATCGTGGAATATAATCACACGGTAAAGAAAGTGTAAAAGAAAACGGGAAAAGGAGAATTCATGATAAGATCCTTAATGGGTCCATGGAGTTCGTAATTCGAAACAGTGTAGAGCGAGAGAACATGGGAACGAATGAAATGGATGTTGCAAAGAGAGCCTGTTTAAAATATCGCGCTACGAGTCTATTCAAAATTCCTATCAGATCGTAGAGAAAAGTCTTTCCGTTTGTAAGCTATAAACGATGCCTCTCTCTCTCTCTCTCTCTCTCTCTCTATCTCTCTATCTCCATCTCTCTTCCTGTTATTCTTTCTCGCACTTTAACGTTAAGCCAGAGTCCGTTCTCTTCTACTCTTTCCTCTTTTGGTAGGAGTCTGAAACATCAGCGAGCGGCATCAAGATAACAGTGCGCTTTGGAGACGGTCGATAAAGCCTTCTTTTCTCGGTTATTCGCGCTTGAAAAAGAAATTTATACGTATCCTGTGTTCTCCTCTGAGCTCGCCATATCTTTCTATCTCTCTTTCTCTTCCTATCTCCTCCTCCTCTCTCTCTCTCGCTCTGTCTCTCTCTCTGTCTATGTCGTATAAATTCATTGTATGTCTCTCTTTCTATCTTGATGACTAGTTAGGTAGTATTATCCAGCTCTCGAGATTTTGTCTTCTCTAACGGTGAACTAAAAAGCTTGAATAGGCTGACGAGAGACATAGACATAGACATAGACAGAGAGTGAGAGAGAGAGAGTGAGAGTGAGAGAGAGAGAGAGAGAGAGAGAGAGAGATAGTAAAGAGTTAACGGAGAACAGCTTTGTCGTTGTTAGAGGGTCAACGTTGTAAACGTGAAGCTGCTGCTTTCTCTTCACCCTTCCCACCCCGTTTCTCTTCTCTCCTCATGGTTTATCTCTTCCATCGACAAACACGAGGGTGGCACGTTTGCGTGTCGTGCGAATATCCGATTCGCGTCACACTATCCCTTTTCTCTCTCTCTCTCTCTCTCTCTCTCTCTATCTGTCTCTTGCTCTCTCTCTCTCTCTCTCTCTCTCTCTCTCTCTCTCTCTGTCTTCCTGCTTTGTTTCTTTCTCTTTTTTTCTTTTGACTCGAGGAGAAAATCACATTCTCGTCGATATCTCGTATCCTACGTGAGATTATAGTTAACGCCATTGAAGCATTTCTTTTTACTTCTCTTTCTCTAAACGTTCGTCTTATCCAACGAGAACTTTACTTGTTCTTTTATTTTTTTGTTTCTTTTAATCTCTTTTTCGATCTTTTTATATTTCTCTTTTTTTTTTTTAGGAGGGGAAAATTTATCAGAAGATGCATTCTACTTGAACTTTTCGTTATCGGAATGAGAAAAAAAAAATATATATGTACATAGATAGATAGATGGATAGATAGTGATAGTGATAGAAAGAGAGAGAGAGAGAGAGAGAGAGAGAGAGAGAGAGAGTGATATCTATGATAGAAAGAAAATTAATTAATAGCCAAAGTTCAGATTTACAGCCTCGATTCTTATAAGTCGAATATATAGAAGCTATATGATTTATTGCTTTTATTATGACGCGGAAAAATGAATAAAACATCGGACGTTTATATAAAACTGACTGATTTTGATTAATTCGTCCTTAATTTCTTTTTCGAAATTAACGCCTTAGGAGAAGCGTAATAAAACGCGTTAACGTAGGAATACCATTATCCTTATCTCGATCGTATTCTAACTTTATTCTCTCGCTAGTTCTTCCTTTTCTCCCTTTTATATTTTATAAATATATAAATACATAGTGTAACTATATACATACATATATATATATCGTAGATTTGTAATACGGTACACTGTTTTATACCCGTATCACTTTCTCATTACCGCTAGAGCAAAAAAGCAATAAAGGATGGCAATGCACGTGGGATTAAATGTAGCAAGATTAACTTCGCGAACATAAGTTTCTCAGCAGTCCTCTTTTACCGAGTAACGCGCGTCTTCCCTATCTGAATCCTTTCTCGTGAAATTTCTCTTCTATCTTTTTCTTTCCTTTTCTCTTTTTTTTTTTTTCTTTTCTCTTCATTTTTTTTCATCCCTTCCTACTGGCACGCGTTACGTAATCTTAATTTGAGATCACGAACGAAAAGTGTGTATGTGTGTGTGTGTGTGTGTGTTTCGAGAGAGAGAGAGAGAGAGAGAGAGAGAGAGAGAGAGAGAGAGAGAGATGGAAGTAGGTCAAAGTAAAGGATAGGAGTAAAGACCCTCTCTCTCTCTCTCTATCTATCTATCTCTTTCTCTCTCTCCCTCTCTCTCTTTCTATTTCAAGAAACGTTCCAATAAAGGTAGAAGCTCTTGGCCGAAGGGTCTCGCGGAATCGATTTCATTGGTCGCATTTAAGCGTTATTACATTCGGTCAAGTGGCCCGAAATCCCCGAGCTCGTTGATCGGGTATAACCTTACGCTTAAGTAGAGTTTGTTTTTACTCGTTTACAAGCCTCGTAAAAACGTTATTCGAAATTCTTACAAGTCTCGAAAAGAAGTGCCAAATAATATCGTGGCATTGCCATTTGCGAGGGAAGAAGTTAAGTGGGATATATAACCGAACGAGTTATCAGGATTTAAACTGAACGTTATATATTTGTTAGGATTAATGCTATCGATTGCTTGCAAATCTTTTTCTTCAACTTTTTTTTTATTTTTATCTCTCTCTCTCTCTCTCTCTCTCTCTCTCTCTCTCTCCATCTCTCACTTTTCATCTCACGAATCTTTTGACGAAACGCGTTCGCGAAATTTTTATTAAATTACATTTTTTCCTTTTCTTATTTCTCACAAGAGACATAAAAAAAAACACACACACACACACACGAACACAGATACAAGATATACGCGGATATCAAGGAAATTAATAAAGTTAATCCCGTAGAAATGGAGACGCGGTAATAAGAGAAAACAAAACAAAAACAAAAAAAAAAAATAAAACGAGACAGAAAAGAAGGAATCGTAAATAAATTGACAATAAAATCGCGCTCTACCTCGCGACTCTACTTTCGTGTCCTATATTCTAATTAATACTCGAAACAGGTACCCCGTTTTTTTTTTATTTTTATTTTTTTTTTTTTTTTCATAGAAGCCGCTTGACTCCGACTCTAGTCGAGTTATCGACGCGGATCGTTTCGCTCTTGCCATTACGTTCGACGTGAGCGACACCAAAACGGGTAGGGTCAGTTCGTCGAGCGTGAAATGGAGATAATGACTGGGGAACCAATCAGCTAACCAGACCGAGTCAGGGAGGACTAATCAGGATAGATCTCTCTGCGTTGCGTAGTATTACGTTACGTTGCGTGCATTTAGTCGTCCGTGGCGTACTCGCCACGGACGAGATAGCGAGCGAGAAATAAAAGAAAAAGAAGGAAACAAAAAGAAAAAAGAAAGAGAGAGAGAGAGAGAGAGAGAGAAATAAACGAAACGCGAGCCAATCGTATCCACGAATGGACTCCTCCTCCGGTCCTCCTGAGCTTCGAGATGGCTTTTACGTAGCTTTACAATCGTACTTGGATTAAAGTTACTCCGGAGGATTCAACATTTTAAACGTCGGATAACGGCATTTTCCTTGCGTTCGCTTTAATTTCTCGAAACGATCGATGAAAATGCACCGATCCCCTCCCACCCCTCTACTTTCGCTTCGTTCATTTGCTCGCCCGTAATCACGATTATCTTCAATAATATCGTAAGACGAATCTATCGGTTGAATTTCTTTTCTTTTCTTTTTTTTTTTTTTTCCCTCATCATTCGATCGCACCCCACAGGTTTCTTCTCTCTTCTATCGTAATCCAAATACGATCGAAAAGTGAAGGATATGATTCGCGAGATATTAAATTATTCTGTTTGTTATCGTACGATTTCTTACGGTTAATGTAATTATTTGATTTCGATATAGGTTAATTAATAATCCGGGAAAATCGATAATTCTCTCGTAAAGTTTACTTAAATTTATATATATATATATATATATATTTCGAGTCGAGCCTATTTATGTTCGAAGTTAATATTCGATGAGAATTGGTCTGGACGTATTTGGAGTATCTAAATTTAATAAACGTTATTTATTTGAAAACGAGAGAAGAGCGGAGCTTACGTGAAGTGGAAATAAAAGATGGAGAAAAAAGTGGAAATAAACGAGAGATTCTCTAAGCACGTACTTATTCCCCGTCGACTACTGTGTTACAACGTCCAAGATGGAAGAAAAGTAGAAAGAAAGGAAGATAGGTAGATAGGTAGGTAGGTAGGTAGATAGGTAGGTAGGTAGGTAGGTAGGTAGGTAGGAAGGAAGGAAGGAAGGAAAGAAACGATTATCTGCGGTTAAAATGGCTTACGGATATTCAACTACAGTCAAAGCACGGCTACACGGAAGAAGATTCGAGACGTCATTGTTCGGCCGACGATAACGAGTCCAGGATTTGAATTCATTGTTTCAAAGAGCCGGTTACAGAGGCTTTCCACAGGCAATATATTATCTGTTATTATTGCAGCCAGACTCGAACCCACAATAGCGGGCTTTGCTTGCTGATCTCCATATTTTAATTAAAAGCTCTTGGCGCCGTTGTTACGTTACCCTCACGTGTTAAAGTCAATCCGTGGTTGTTACCTTCGCCAAACTCGTAATACGTGAACACGCGTAAAAACACATACCCAGTTTATATATACCTAAGTACGTTACACACACATGTTAGATAGATAGGGACGTACGCGTCCACGTGTTCGCAAGCAAAACTTTTTTTCTTTCCTTCTTCTTCCTTTTATTTTTTTTTTTTTTTAATTTCTCTTTTGGATGAGGAGGGAGGGGCGGGAGGGGTGAGAAGAGTCCGAAGGTAAAGCGTTTTCCGATTCTTCACAATTCCTTGATTTCCTGTCGTTCCATTCATGTCCTTTTCTTTTCCTTACCTCGATAGCGATCACGATCTCTCTCTCTCTCTCTCTCTCTCTCTCTCTCTCTCTCTCTTACGTTCGAGAACATCGAACGAGATCGCTCGTCGTTAAAAGTTTTTCGAAAGGCTTGAACGGAGTAAACCGAACGGCAGATAGAATGGTAGAAGTTACAACGAGATTTGGTATGACTTACGGGCGTGGATAAGGGCGACGTTGGTACAACTCCACTTGGGTTTGTGGTAATTTCTGCGACGATAAAAAGCTTGCTCGGTGTTGAAGGTACTCTCACCAACCCTTTTCTACTCCTCCTACTCCCGCTGCAGCTTTCATTTTAAAGGCAATTAATTTTCTCGGTGAACGCTCGC
>OU427001.1:6018264-6020764 GCA_911387935.1 Dolichovespula saxonica
AATGGATTTTTTCTTTCCTCTTTTATCCTTTTTTTTTTTTTTTACTTCTTCAAACGGACGTTTTAAAAGTTTGCTCCTAGCCTGCTATTGTTTGAACGTCGACGTCAAGAGAGAGATAGAGAGAGAGAGAGAGAGAGAGAGAGAGAGAGAGAGAGAGAGAGACCAACACAGTGGTCTACCAGTCCGTCGAGGCTTTGATTAACTGGCGTCACGAAGCAAAGGCTCGCACGATTGTTTGCTACGAACTCGTAGCCGTTCCCTCTCGTTCTCCTGATTGCTATGGTTGTCGTTACCGTCGTTCCGTTTCTCTCTTCTCTATCCTCATCTACCTCCCACTCTCGTGTTCCACCTCCTGAAAACCCCTTTCAGTTTCCTTCCTTCCTTCCTTCCTTCGTTCGTTCGTTCGTTCGTTCGTTCGTTCTAACAGTAACCGAGTCCGTTCACGTTTATCGTACACATCTCTTTGGTTGCTTGTAGTAACATCCCCCGGAACAGAGAGACCGAGACGAGCTACTTCGGAATTAACCGAACTCGCTGATTCTCGCTAAGTCAGAGTGCACTTCGTACCATCCATTCTCTTTCATTCTATTCACCGAGTGTATAACATGACCTATCTTTGTACTATCCTTCGGTATGTTCTTTCTTTGTCCTCGTTTCACATCGATCTTTTATACGTCTAGTACACCTCTATACTATGTGTATAACGTACTTCTCTCTAATAAGTAATTGCGATCGCTCATAAAGTAACGAACTTTCTATCTCACTTCCAACGGATTCCCTTTGGTACGATTAAATGCATCGGTACTTTTAGAGGATCGATAGAAAGATGATAAAGAAGTAACGATTTTATTCGATCGTCCACATTTTTATCATTTCCGTTTTATTTAGATCATAAAGAAAAGTAATTATCGACGACAACCTCATCTGTATTATAATATTATCGATGTTAGTAGACCGTTTTTGTTTTCTTTTTTGTCGGTTTTCTTAAAAAAAAAAAAAAAAAAAATAAAGAACGAAATTCCATCGGTTTACGTCGACGTTGTATTTTTCTTTTTACCACGCTATAGAATTCCGTTTCGATCGTGGAAAAGTTTGGATTGGAGACTTTTTATCACTTTTGATTCCGTTCCCGATCGTATCTATCAGCTCGTTTCGTTCGTTCCTTTACCGAACAACCACGAACCCTTTTACTTCTCCCATTCCTTATTCCCCGTCGCTGTGTTTCTTCGGCTACGGGAGCTCTCGCAACATCGAAATTAATTCCAGACTGTTGCTTCCAAGAGACTCCATCGAGGCACGATATAACTTTATACTCAAATGGAGCTCGTTCCATGGAACTCGCGTGGTACAGACGATTAAATGAACGATCCAGCAACGCGCCATACTCGATACAGTCCCTTTGTGCGAATCACCGATATCATACATATAATTCGCGTATTGCGTATAAAAACGTATTAATGTCGTTTTCCCGGTTTAAATCGTCGTTCAATGAGAAAAATAAATAAAAATTCTCACGACTTTCTCGCGTATTGTTTTCGTCTCGTTTGTTATCTCTCTTTCTCTCTCTCTCTCTCTCTCTCTCTCTCTCTCTCTCTCTCTCTCTCTCTCGCTCTCTTTTCGTCTCCTTTCCAACGTAATCAATCGATAACGAAAAAGAAAACATTGTCATAACGCGTCTCTCAATGGAATCCCCTTGAAGGTTCAATAATTCATCATTTCTCGAAGGACAAATTCGTATCTATAGATTCGAGTAAATAGATTCTCCGGCACGGTGAGTACCGTGTATTTATCTAAGCCCTACCACTACCGCAGAGTAAATATATTACTCCGACCTTAGATACCGATTCCAGTTTGACTTTGGACGTCTCGCGGCATACTCGTTGCGGCTTCTTCCCGACCGCATTCCTAAAGTAACACACATATTCAAGACTTCGAGAGCTTACCAGGAGTACATATCTTATCTTTGTCTTGTTACATTTGTTCCATTGATCTTGGATTTAAGTAATATTGGATATCGTTTCCCATCATATAATAATACGTATAGAAAACCGTTCGATAAATTTTTATGCGAATACGAGCGATGATCATTGTATTTGTTTGCTTGTTTTTTTTTTTTTTTTTTTTTTTTAAGAAGACGAATACGTTTATTAAACGCATACGTATACTACGAACGATTAACGTAATTTATTAAATATATACCGTAGATCGTTCGACGACATACTTTCACGAGACACATTATTAACAATTGATAATTATTTGTTCTCTTTTCTCTTTCAGTACCAAAAGTTGAAATCGTTGACGAACGCGGCGTGACCACGGGAGATAAATTCTACAAAGCAGGTAGCACGATAGAGCTGAAGTGTGTCGTTAGCAATATACCTCAACCGAGTGGATTCGTAACATGGCGGCATGGATCTCGTGCATTGAATTACGATACCACCCGTGGAGGAATCAGGTAAGTTGAAATCTACGTTCAGAAGGAGTTACTCCTAGAAACGAC
>OU427001.1:6030764-6043264 GCA_911387935.1 Dolichovespula saxonica
CGTCATTTTACAGCCCTTATAACACGCGTGTACGAGTGTCAACGTTTTCAACGTTACAAACTTCCGATGGTTTTTATCCTCGTGAAGTTTTTTTCACTCGTCGAATGTTCATGCTCCCTTTGATGAAACGATCGTGTCACGTAATCGACGTACGCTTCCTGTTTTTACGATAAAAGATATTTCCACGTTAGACCTATGTAATACAATAATAGTAGTAGTAATTGTTGTTATTATTATTATTATTATTATTATTATTATTATTGTTGTTGTTATTGTTATCGTCATTATAATTCGTATACTGTACGTGTCGTTTACGTTTTGTTACAACGTGCCTACGTCAATTGCAACGTAACGATAGAAATTGAAATTTTCAACGAGGATCATAATATTGAAAGGGTTGGAGTTTCCACTTAATCGATTCGGAAATTGAATAAACACCGTACGTGGATACGCGCATCTATATAACTACGTATATACTTGAATACTCGTGGATATGACGTTTCAAAGACACCACTAGAAAATTTAATGCCCATTATCGAAGAGGCATTTTCAATGGCGACAGTTATGCGGTCGGTGGGTAGATCGGTAGATCGGTAGATCGGTTGGTCGGTTGGTAGATCGGTCGGTAGGTTGGGCGCACCCACGCAGAAACGATTCGAAAATATTTTCGAATCGAGGAGAACGCGTTGGCCTGGATCCAACGTAATTAGCAGTATTTTCGCGCGAATTACCCTTCGACGATATCGCAAATATTCCTCCACGAAGTTCTCCCTGACTTTGGCACCGATCTTGGCCGGCCATCGAACCTATCTCAAATCCCACCTCTTTTCCTCCATCTAATACGATCTTATATTTAATCCGAGCCGATACGTTGCCCGTGCCGTATCGCCTAACCCGGACTCATTATCGCTCATTGGATCTACGAGCTTTTTCACTTCGAACGTTCCAACTTTCTTTAATCCGAACGATCACGATCGCCAAACGAACGACTTTTCTTATTTCCTTTCTTTTTTTTTCTTTTTTTTTTTTTTTTTCCTTTCAAAAGATCAATGCAAAGAGATTGGCGATCGTTTAAGAAGCTTATGTACTGTTGAAGGATAAAAGAAAAAGGAAAAAAATAGAGAGAAAGAGGGGTGGAGGGGAAAGAAGATAAAAAAAAAACTCTCAAGTAACTTACTTCGTATGATTTACAAGAAAAAAAAAAAAATAAAAGAAAAGAAAGCATGTAAACAAATTTTCACTTTTCCACGTTACTTATATGTCATATAAAATACAATAACTTTACCATCATATATATATATATATATATATATATATAAATAAATAATTTATACATCGCTATAATTAACGATATCAATAAACAAGTGGTTACGTATAAACGTAAATAATGTTATACCCAAAATTAATGACTCGCGTAGGAGAAAGGCATTAAATGATACTTATTGATATCTATAACTTCACGGATACTTATAAAGTCATTTCTTATCGTCGTCGTAGTCGTCGTAATCGTAGCCTTAGTCGTCGTCGTCCTCTTCTTCGTCGTCTTCTTAGTCGTGATCGTTGCTGCAAACAAGATGACGAAGTCGGAAACTGGAATTGAATATCCGATTCGAGGAAATGGCGATGCTGCCGGCGACGGCTCTTTTTGTCCCATTCGTCTTTACTTCGATAGCGAACGATCGGGCAGATAGATAGATAGATAGAGATAGAGATAGAGATAGATAGAGAGAGAGAGAGAGAAAAGCTAAAGGAGGAGAAAGGGAGAATTGCAGTGATGCTGGAGAAGACGCTCTCGCACGTTGTCCCTATCGATACTCGAGCAAGCCAACACTCGATCCTTAGTTCGTTGTACCGTCGTTCAGTGCTCCCGTAAAAGTTGGCAGGTATTAATCGTTCTTTATTCAATAATACTTACCGTAAAAGCCAAGTTTCCTTCTTCCCCCCTCTCTCTCCCTCTCTCTCTCTTTTTTTCTCTATCTCTCTCTCTCTCTCTCTCTCTCTCTCTCTCTTGCTCTTTATCTTTTTCCAATGAGATCCAATCAAATTGGAAATTTTCTACATAAGGAAATGCGTACGTCGTTGACACGTTAATGCAAAGATTTAATGAGTTTTCGATCGTCCATCTCACTCTCTCTCTCTCTCTCTCTCTCTCTCTCTCTCTCTCTCTCTTTTTAGCTCTATCTCAGTCTTACTCTCCCTTTTCTAGAAATAGTGAACTTTCAACTATCTCTCTATCTCTCTTTCTCTTCGCAAGATATCGTGAACTTTCGTCTATCTCTTTCTCTCTCTCTCTCTCTCTTTCTCTCTCTTTCTTTCTCACTCTCTCTTCTTATTCTTACGTAATCTTAATTCTCCTCTCAGTGAATAGTCCGTGAGATATTTCGTTCGCTCGTTCTTCCCTTCGTTATCACTCGCCAGCGAAGTTTCTCACCTCGAACAATGCGAAAGTATCGACTCTTATCTAAGAAGATATCTTACCGTCTATCCCGTAAAACTGAAACAAATAAAATCGTGTACCTACATATATAAATATATATTTTTTTCTTCTTCTTTATCTTTGCGATTTATCCATCGAAATTAACAAGATTGATCCGTTCGAATTCGTTACGGATCTTAAATAGAAAGATATCGAAATACATCGTGTCATTTCTTTTTTTTTTTTTTTTCTTTCTTTAATACATCTACATCATTCCCGACGATAGCAAAGTGATACTTTATTAACGAATAATTAAATCCTCATAATTCGTAACACGTATATCAAATATCGTTTCATTTACGGTTTTAACGTTGCTCTTCTATCCCTCTTTATTCCAGCCATTTGAACGCCGTTTCAAATTGTTCCTTTATTTACCGAGAGAAGAAAGAGGAAAAAGCAAAAAAGAAAAAAAGAAAAAGAAAAATGTACGCACGGTCGAAAATTTTTTTACTCGGTGTAAAAAGATCGAGGAAGATGAGGAGGAGGAGAAAGAAAACATCAAAAAGAAGAAGAAGTAAAAAAGGTGTTGGTGGTGGTGGTGGTGGTGGTGGCGGGGAGGGGGAAGGGCTGGAGGAGGGGTAAAGAAAGAAAGAAAGAAAGAGGGAAAGAGAAAAATAACGAATGGAAAGGACCTTAAACAGAATTCAAGAAGGAAATGGCAGGGAAGATAAAAAAAAAAGTGGCGGGGTTAGGGGGAGGCGTGGGTGGGTGGTAACCGTGGGTGGCAGGGGTGGTGGGGAATGATTTTCATACCCCACCTTGTATCCCCTTGAGCGGCATCCGGAGAATTTAATTCCATTTTCAATTTACCTAAACCCCTTTACGCAAACTCTCCTCCTCGGTACCTGCCATCCGTGCCTTGGTAGTCGTCGAGTATAACCATGAATTTTCTTCTTCTCTTCGCTCTCGTCGACTGTCGACTCTTCTCTCTCTCTCTCTCTCTCTCTCTTTTTTATCCAACCTCTCTCTCTCTCTCTCTCTCTCTCTCCCTATCGTTCTTATCATCATCTCACTTCCACCGTTAACACGCAGCTTTACTCGGTCTCGGTGTAGGAAGGGGGAAGAGAGAAGCACACGTTGCCTCTTTCGCTTGGTGATCGCAAGTAGAACGACTCGTGAATAAAAGCAACGACGACGACTACGACGAAAGAGAGAGAGAGAGAGAGAGAGAGAGAGAGAAAAGTGGGAGAAGAAGCTGGAGATGTTCGTCCATAGACGAAGGGAAGTGAAATACTTAAACTCTCTTCTTTTTTTTTTTTTTTTTTTTTTTACTAAAGGTAGAAGTAGAAACGCGTCGTCTTAGTCTTTCCTACGTTGCTCTCGTGCAAGCCGGTGCCTTGCTACCCAATAGAAAGCATTATTTCGTTGATGGTGTATGTGTGCGCGCTCGTTTGCTTGCCTGCTCCTTTTTAGACAAGCAACACCAACGCACCAGCAGTAGCAGCATCGCGGAATCTCGCGAGCTAATTAGTTTTCAGTTCTTCCACGGCTTACTGTCACTCGCCAGCCTGCTAGGTAGAAACGCCATTTCTATCCTTCCTTTTGTCTCTCTCTCTCTCTCTCTCTCTCTCTCTCTCTTGGTCTCACTCGCACTCACTTCTATTTTTTCCGTCTCTTTCTCTCTCTCTCTCTCTCTTTCTCTCTCTCTCGCTATTTCTCTTTAACTCTATATTTTCGCGTCGGCGTCTCCTTCGCCGAGTTTCGAGAACATTTCTTACGTGCTTACCAACGCAAGCAAACTCTGTCTCCCCACCCCCCGACCTCACCCCACCTACCCCACCTACCCCACCTACCTACCCAACTCCGTTTCCTACCGTTATACTCCTTATTCGCTCTTGTCACCAACCACTCTCCCGTCTCTTTCTCTCTTTCTACCTTGCTACCTTCCGCGGTGGTTATTACCTCCACTCGACCCGGGGGGTGGGGGTGGGGAAAAAGGGTGGAAAGGGAAGGGGGTGGAAAACCACCAGCGAGAAATTAACGGTTTTCTTCGAGCTCGTCGAATTATTTACGTGACCGTGGACCGACGCTCCGTTTATACGATGTACCACCTACGCCATTAAGTATTTCTAACTCTCGCGTTATATGCAGCCGGTGTATAAAAGGAGTTGGAAGGACTTACGGTTGAGTTAGAATTAAATACGTCCGTTGTAGGTGTGCCCGTTATTATTAATTTGAAGATACGAACTTAAGGATACGAAGCTACGAGATACGCGCGAACGGGCAAAGGACGAAGTGTCCTTCTTACGCTCCGAGAAACGTGAAAATGGGGGGGGGGGGGCGAATAATAATTCGAATTAAACGACAACGAAAAATAATATGGCCACTTTGTTTTTGGTCCGTTCGTTTTTCTTTTTCTTTTTTTTTTTCTTGATTATATATTATATACAAAGATGAGAATAATGTCACCTCGTGAGGGTCGATTTACGATTGATATAAAGTAAAGAGACAGACGTTTATCTTCGATCGGACAATCGGTCGTTCGATTCGATTCGATTCGATTCGATTCGATTCGATCCATGGCAAATCCGTGAGCAGGTACGAGCAAAGAGGGATTTACGGTGTTCGGAGACGAACGACGTGGTACAGACCGACCGTCCGGCAGCTACGTCTGGTATAAATTACGGCGTGCGGCATGGTTTCTCTTCGTTTCGCACGTTTTTCGAAAAAAAAAAAAAAAAAAAAGAAAAAATAAAATAGAAAAAAGGAAACATAAAAAAAGAAAATGAAGGGAGAGAGAGAGAGAGAGAGGAGAAAAGGAGGGAGAAAAAGAATAAAAAGCGGCTTGTTCTACCTCGAAGCCGCGACGGTTTCCAATAAATATACCGTTAAACTGTCCGTCCTGTATCGTCTAACCCTGGGAGAAGAGCGTCGAAACCATCGACAAAGAGAGATATCCTACTCCATCGAGCACTAATAGGAACGCGAACGCGTTACTCCCGTGATTTTTACGAATCACCTTCGGCCAACCGTGGGAAGAGCGTTCGCTCGTAATTTAGAACGAAGCTCGTAATTCAGACCCTTCCTGGATTGCCACCGAGCAATTTATTTTCTACCCTACAGTTTCCTTTTCCTCGTACCTTCGTTCAAGTTTCAAGTTTGTGGAATGTATCCGCGATAAAGCGTACAGACAATTTTCATTATATCGAGGACCGGGGGATACGTCGTTTTTAAAAGTATCGTACGGAACTTTGACGATTAAATTACTTTTTTTTTTCCTCTTTTATTATTTCTCTCTTTTTTCTTTTTTTTTTTCTTTCTCTCCTTCTATTACCTCGAAAAAGCGTATAGAATTTTTTTTCCACGAGTTAACGAACCGACCGATCCAATCGAATATACGAAGTTATGACGATGAAAAAAGAAAAAAAAAAAGAAAAAAAAAAACAGAAAGAAACGTCGTCGATGTAAATAATTTTGTATTGTACATTATCGTATATAATATTCCACGTTTTATATAATTGATAAAAGCTTTATAGCTGGATAATTACAGGATTTTCATCGTCGTCATCGTCGATGGCGTTCGAAATAACCGTAACGTCGTGACAACGCTGAAGAGAATCTTATAGATGGTAACAAGCTGTCAGCTTTGAGATTAAACAACCGCGAGTTTAGGAGATTAGACGTGCGAATTTAAGCTCTATGTCGCCGTTAGCGTTTCCCAGAGAGATAGAGAGAAAGAGAGCGGTAGGATTATAGTTCACGTTCGCGATGTTATAACAGACTGGATTTACCTGTATGTATAACAATACTTCGTTTATCTATTAATACGATGAATATTCAATCATGTTTGAATTCATTGTATTTTTATGATGAAAGACGAAAATTCGTCGTTCGAAGTGATAACGGGGAACGTTTAAGGAATTAAAATAAACGATTATGGTAACGTTGATCGTTCAGGGAGATGTCAATTTTTATAAAATTTCAGTTATCATTTCGTGACACGTTTTCACGTAATAATTCAAAGCTCTAATGGAATTTAGAATGACCGGGCCGGACAATAAAGCGCAAATTAAATTGCGGTTGAATTTTCGCAAACGATTATTATTCGCGTTGGAGCTCTATCTATAATGATCATTGACCGTCGACGTGAAAACTTAAAATTTTACCGTACGTCCAATAAACAATAACGTTATCTCGCTTTGTATCGAGACTTAAAAATTTCACGTTTTAAATGTTCCCATCGTCGTTAATAGCCAGTAACAATCATATTAAAAATCGTGCATATATAACGTGCGGGTTTTTAATTGCCTGATCGATTTTGCCGTTTCCTTTTTTTTTTTTCTTTAATTAGTAATGAGACTCTAGATGCAATAATAATAATAATAATAATAATAATAATAATAATAATAATAATAGTCATAATAACAATAACAATAACAATAACAATAACAGCAATAATAACAATAACGATAATATATTTATGACGTTAGTATAAAAAACCCGTACATATATAATTTTTCAATGAATTAGTATACAATGAATTACTATACTATTTTTTTTATCAACGAACCTTTCTCTCCTTCTCTCTCTCTCTCTCTCTCTTTATATATATATATGTATGCGTGTGTATATCTCTATTTCTCAATGAAAACTTTCTCTCTCTCTCTCTCTCTCTCTCTCTCAATGAAATGAAATTTTTGGGTGAATGCATTCGTCGATCGATCTTACGATCGCATGACTCGTAAAGTGTCGCGACGTTTCGTGAGAATCTACTTAAAGAATATAAACCGTTCCACTTGCGAACAATTTTACGCGTTTCGATCGTTAGTCAGATGAAACGGATCGAGACTTGGTTTGTTTGAAGTAGACACCGCAAAGCGTTACGTGCCATAGCGTTTTCCCAGTCAATTGTTTTCCCGGTGTAAACAGGTCAGAAATAAATCCGGGCTTAACGCTCAGCTTAAAAGCTCTTAAAACGGCACTCGAGACTTTCTCTCTCTCTCTCTCTCTCTCTCTCCCCCTCTCTCTCTCTCTCTCTTTTTCGTTATCTCGTTCTGTTTTTTTTTCCTTCTATCTCTTTCTATATCATTCCCTTCAATACTTTCTCTATCTCTCTCTCTCTCTCTCTCATTCGTTCCCCGTTGGTTTCTTCTTCTTCTACTTCTTCTTTTGTTTTTTTTTTTCGTTTCCTCGCATTGCTACTCGTATACGACGCTATCTCTCTCTCTCTCTCTCTCTCTCTCTCTCTCTCTCTCTCTCTCTCTCTCTTTCCGTCTGTTCGTTTTCCCCAATCCGAGAACGTCCACTTTCTCGATCGAGTCTGCTTTGCATTTCTCCGTGAAAGTGAATTTTTTTTCTTTTCTCACGGATCTTTAAACGTACATTCAGAATGGTATAACGAATTCTAGCGTGGTTTTTATTCTTTTCTTTTTTTTTTTTTTTTTTTTTTTTTGTAAGATCTCACTCGGAACGATTAACCTCATTGACGGAGGAATAATTGAACGAGCGTACGTTGTGATTGTTAATTAAAATAGAGAGAGACAGAGACAGAGAGAGAGAGAGAGAGAGAGAGAGAGAGAGAAAAAAGAAAGAGACGGAGATAGACGGAGAGAAAGAATTCTAAAGAGATGATACGTAAGTACGAAGTTGGAACGAAGTCGAGCAAAGTGGTACAAGGGAAAGGGCCTGAGAAAAATATGTGAACGGGCGGTGGGCGTTGGGCGGTGGCAAAAGTTTAAGGGGTGGAGGGGTGGGGGGTGAGGATGGAAGGGGGATGTCGTCAGAGAGTAAGAGAAAAGAGAACGGGGACGTCGTACGCTATCTTCGCGTACGCTTTTTATTCGACATAAAATCCCGATGGTGGAGCAGGGCGAGGGGCGGGAGAGGAGGTGGTGGACGAGGTGGGTGGGCGGGGGTTCGGGAGGGAGGGGAGAAATCCGGCTGGGTCGACGGTTCGGGACACGAGATTGCCATTCGGCGCGACAAACGATAAATTTTGAAAGGACCGCAAAAGCCCTCTTCCGCAATCTCTCGCCGCAACCTACACGCAACGACACGTGCGTCCGCTTTAAATGTGATTAATATCCTCGTCTATTATTTCATATGCTATAATCCGATTAGCTCTTTTAATGATCGCGAAAGTGTATGGTGGTAAGGAAAAGAGAAAAAAATAATGGCTGAACGAGATTTCTCTCCGTCTCTCTATCTCTGTCTCTGTCTCTTTCTTGTTAAAGATCCGTCGAAAAAAAAAAAGAAAAATACCAAAAAAAAAAAAAAATTACGCTACCCGTTGAAAGGAAATAAACACGACGATTGATCGGCAATTAAATTCTCTCGTTTTGTTTTTCTATAATTAACTTGTCGAATTGAAAATAAAACAATATTCATACAACATAATATTGGATTATTGGAATAATTTTCTTTTATCGTAAAAAATATATCGAAATTATTGCGAGAAGCGTTATGTACATATATATATTCTTTTTTCTTTTTCTTTTTCTACAAACAATCGAATGTTAACGTTCGTAAATAGCTCGTGACGGTTAGAAAATCGTTGATAATCCGGGAGATAGAGAATAGTCAAGCACGCAGGGAACGAGAGGTATTACCTTTGACGGAGATAAATGTAAAAGGTGATGACTGATGAAACATCGGCGAGCGTAAAATTTGACCACGTCAAAGAGACAGTCGTAAGTAACGCGAGTAAATTTCTCTACGGGTGCAACGACATGGAAATCGGTCGTACTCGAAATTTCGCAGTTGCTTCTTCCGTCGCTGCAACGAAAACCGAGAGGAATTTCGAACTAATTTCGGCGTTGAAGGAGGATAGAATAGAAAAGGGGAAAAAAAATAAACAAATAAACAAATAGACAAAAACAAAAAATAAAATAAAAATTATGTGATCCCTCTCTCTCTCTCTCTCTCTCTCTCTCTCTCTCTCTCTCTCTCTCTCTCTCTCTCTATTTCTCATCTTCTCATCGTTTCATTCACTCACAGTAAACATCAAAAGATACGATATAATTTGTTCTGTATATAAAAGAGAAATGAATATTCTACTTATAATAAAATTACACTCGAATTATATCGTATCTTATTTTGGTTGTTTCTAAACCATTTAATGGTTGTAGAAAGTACAAAACAAGTACGAAACAATTAGGAGAACGTATACCAAGGATTTACTCAAATCTATTCCGATAGAGTTCCTTTTGCCAGCCGTTTATTACTATACTTTGTTCTCCTCGTGGGGTTCGTTCTAAAAGGAAGTTAGTGGTCATATGCTAAATCTCTTCCTTCTCTCTCTCTCTCTCTCTCTCTCTCTCTCTCCCTCTCTTACTATCGAGGTTGCTCTTATTCGATCACACAAAGAGATCGCATAATCCTAAACGTATTTTATCGAAACTATCGCTGTACGACGTTCCGGTATGGGGTGCAGTTTAAACGTGCAGTCGTACAAACGCTGAGAGTTTATAACGGCTGAGAGGATTCTGTGGTGAAGGAATATGGAAGACGTGGTTGCGATAGTGATGCTAGAAGGTTGAAACGAACGAGTGGGAAAGAGAGAGAGAGAGAGAGGAGAGAGAGAGAGTAAGAGAGAGACAGAGACAGAGAGAATACTCGACCGCTTGTATCTTAATTGTTTTCACCAAGGGGTCACTGCGTCTGACGTTAATGCAATTCGTAAACAATGCATTGCCTCTCGGTGGTATCTCGCAGTGGTATATAGGTCTGGCTCATGGCTTTATGTGTCAGCCACAAACATCGAATCCACGAGGCTTTAGTTTTGTTAAATAGGCACCGATTAACGTTCCTAGAAATATTTATTATCCTTTCGGGATAATGGATTAGCCCGAAACGTTATACGTTTAATTGTAAGTTATTTCGGGATAGGATTTATCCTTGATATACCGTGTGGTAAAAATCAAAAGTTCTTTACGGATTATTAAACCCTAAAGAAATCTTGAATGGATTTTAAATTACTAACCATTTATTTTGGTCTCTTTCGTGTGTATATATATATATACATATTTGCTAATGAGGAAGCTCATTAGAACGATCTTTTATATAGAGTGACTCCGATAACTCGTTACGGTTTAATATCTCGTTGCGTATTAAAGATAAACAAAACGGGAACATATTCTCTCTCTTTTTATTTCTCTCTCTCTCTCTCTCTCTCTCTCTCTCTCTCTCTCTCTCTCTCTCTCTCTCTCTCGGGAAATTCTCAAAAATAAATTGAAAATAGCTTCCGAGTAAAATTTACACGAAATTATTTGTCCTTACCATTATCTTTTTTGATTGTTCTGGAACTTTATCTATTAACGAGTCACACGTTATACTCTTTACATATTGAACAAGGAACGTTCATCAGAAGTCGTGTTTATTACATTTAATTATCAAAGCATTACGGTCACCGTATATATATCGGCTAGTTTGGCAAAAACACGTAATAAGAACAAGTGAGGTCATCTGTGTATATAAATTGTGGCCTGTTTGAACGTTCGAGGTAGTTGACTTTCATAGTCGGAGCGACCGAGTAAACATCTCTGTATGCTGTTCCCGGTAACATGTAGGTAATTAGCAGTCGTATGTCTCTCTCTCTCTTTCTCTCTCTATTCCTCTCTTTCTCCCCAGCCCACCCCCCAGCCCCCGTCCCACCAATCCTCCTTCTCTGTTTGTCTCTGTCCGTCTTTCTGTCAATGGGAGAATTTATATTTGTTTTTCAGATATATTTCTCGTCGGGGAAACTATGCACGAACAAAGTTACATAAGTTCTTTGGAACGTATTTACCTTACTCGCGCATAAGTCCTATTTAAAAATGTCAAAATGATGAACGTTAATGAGTCAACGGGAATCATCAAGTTTCGTTCGTTCTCCTTTCCTTTCTTTTTAATTTTTTCCTTCCCAACTTCGTTAGGTAAAAAAAAAAAAAAAAAAAGAAAGCAAAAAAGAAAAGAAATGAAAGTAACGAAGGACGGAGATTCACGCGTACGCACAGAAAAAGAGAAAGAGATAGAGAGAGAGAGAGAGAGAGAGAGAGAGAGATAGAGATAGAGAGAAATAGAATTAGTGTTAGTTTTTAACTAGCGAATTAAGACCAGTTTCTAAATTGGATAGTATAGACCGTATAAGGTATGGCAACAGTACGGAGTATACGGCAACTTCCCCTTTTACAGAGGCCGGGGTTTCTGCTACCTAAAGGACGCATGTTACTTGTACGCAAACATACAGTAACCAGAGAGATGTTTGTGTGTGTGTGTGTACAACGTATACCTATATACGTGAATACTAATATACCTCCATACTAACACCTGTATACTTGACTTCCCGTTGCTCTATAACTCCGGTCCACTATATTATCCGTGGACTTAATCGTCCGGGCTTGCAAAAGTTTTTATGGTCCATAATTCAAACTTTTCGCAGGGTATTCTTTAAACGGGTAAGAACCACCACCGGCCGACCATCCCGGGCGTCTTTTATTTCAACGTAAAGAAACTAACGGGAGGATGAGGGCCTCTCTCGTTGTCCTTCACCTACCTCGACAGATTTTTTAGAACTAACCCTTATCGCAAAATCTTTTTCTTCCTTTTTTTTTTTTTTTACATCCTTTTTATTTTCGATATATATATATATATTTTTTTTTTCTTCCTCTTTTTCTCTTTTCGACAGATCCTCGACCATGCCGAAGTATCCGTTATTTTTACCTGTCGAAGGAAATCGTACGAATATCGATACTTTGCGATTTATCCCACGAGATTTTATCGATTCACTTAACCTCACCCACCCCCCCCAACCCACTACCCCCTTTCTTTCTTTCTCTTTTTTGCTCGACCGTTCCTTCCTCTTCACGTTAGTTTGCATCATTATTAGTTAGTTTGCATCATCGACGGCGTTTTCTTTTTGTAATCGATCCCTTAAATCGACGTTTCGTTGATATTCCTCCTTCCTTTCTAAAACGAATACACGTTGGCACGTTTCAGTGACGCTATTAATTTTTCAACGTCGATCGCAACACAACGAACCAATTATATTGTACATTGTTCCGTAACTTAACGTTTTAAACGAATTCGCTCGAGCTGAAATATTTAA
>OU427001.1:6048264-6063264 GCA_911387935.1 Dolichovespula saxonica
TATAAAGGAGAAAAAGAAAAAAGAAGTGGCGAGATATATATTTTTTTTTTGTTTCCCTTATCTGGCTGGGCTCGTGTTTTCGTTGATAAACGGGGAATCTTTTTTTTTTTTTTTTTCTTTCTTTGCTATTCCTTACATTCCACTCCTTTTAATAATATCGTTGTCAGTAGACGAAAAAGAAAAAAAATAAAAAAGGAAAATAAACAAAAAGGAAATAGAAGAAGAAAAAGAAAAGAAAAAGGAATATTTTCCTTACGGAAATTGGCCAAAATGACCTATATTTATATATATCGAAACTGCTGTCTTCGAACATTTTATGAGCAGAGTATAGACGTTATATAAAAGTTTGGAACGAGCAGTTGCGTTAATTTCCTCGGGGACTGTGTGTCAGACTTATGTACGTGTGGCCAATGCGCTCCATATTACGTTTTACTTGCCAAAAATCTTTCTCTCTCTTTCTCTCCTTCTCTCTCTCTCTCTCTCTCTCTCTCTCTTTTTTCTCTCCGTCTCTCGTAACATTCACTTCGTTAACGTTTAGTGAAAGAATATTATCGCGTTGATGTATGGCTCCGTTAAAACGTTTTTACACGTAAATTATAGATACAATAGACAAGTATGTATTATACATATACATATACCTATATACGTATACACGTGACCATATATATATATATATATATATGGTAACTGTTACAACTAAAATATGTTTGACCCCTGTAAGGTGAGAGAGGATGAAAATGTTATTTAATGGACGGCCGGCTATCGAACTATTTGCATAAATTGTTCTATGGGGTTCGTGTACCTATACACGCCGACTATTTCCCTTCTATCCACGCCCCTCTCTTCAATCCATTTACTCGATACCATCCGCTATACTTTTCGTTCGCTAATTTTAGTCCGTAAACATTCCTGGTTTTTGTTCGATATTCTATATAGTATAGGAATGGAATGCGGGCCAGACGGTGCTATTATATCTTCGCTATCTTTTTCCTACTCCTCCGTACCTTCCACTCCTACCCCTGATGTTTCCCTTCCTCGAAATATATACGGAGCGTGATAGAAATGAAAGCGTCGGTGAAAGTTTCGTGAAATGTTAAATAAATGAAACCGCGAAGCTTATAGGAATGCGAGACGTGCTTGTGTTATTCGCGTCTTGCATACCGAAAGATTTTTTTCTTCTCCCCTTTCCACCGCGTACCGTGTCATTCTAAATAAAGTCAAATTCACTCTAAATAAGCGCATTATATGGTTCGTTAAATTAAGTCACTTTGCGGGCATTTAAAATAAATTTTTGAAAATAGAAGAAAACATACGGGGGAGAAATTTATTTCAAACGAATCATTTATATTATATATATACATATATAAAGTTTCATAAACAGTGCCACTTCCTAGGCATTTAAAATTAAATTCGAAGATGCAAAATTATATATGAAAATACATTTTATCCCGGTCGAGTGTATTGAAATTAAATGTAAAAATAAAAAAAAAGAAAAAAAAAACAAAAAAATAAAGGAAAAACTGTCGGAACGTAAAATTAAAATTAATTTCGGATACGAGCATAGAGCGGCGTACTCGGTTTCGCAAATAAAGTCATTTTGCAATTATACGAGCGAAATTCGGAGAAGATAAAAAACGAGTAAAAGAAAACGAAACAAAACATAAAAAATAAACGACGAAACAACACGGGAAAAATTACAACGGGAAACATCGTATTTATTTACGCGAATAACGATAACTTGTTGTTGTTGTTGTTGTTGTCGCTTCTTTATTTTTTTCCCTATCTTCTGTCTTTCGTTTCTTACTATTGAGAGACAAATAAAGAAGATGAGAATGAAGAAGTCTTGAGAGCGGATAATAAGAATATATCGTAGCGTGTTAATGTATGCCTAGGAGAGAATTATTAGGGGGTGCGTGAAGATGTTCTTGTAACAGGAAGAGAGGAAAGGTGTTCGTTCTCATTAGCTGCTCGTGTATACTTACTTCGATCCAAGGGAAAGACCAAGAGAGTGCGCAAGAGAGCTTACAAAGAACGCATTATGCTTGGAATACGGCGCGACGATGTTCCTCGAGATTATGCATTCACGTAGCTCGAGTGTCGGCTTGCTAATAATGCAGAAGGTGCCAGGGACGCGTCTGGGTTTGCGTCTAATGGCCCGTCATGAGGCGACAACGAGGAGGACGTCGACTATGCGTCGTCATTCGATGAAACGAAACGAAACCGTATAAAATGATATTATATGTATGTACGTATATATATATATATGTGTGTGTGTGTGTGTGTGTGTCTTTATGTATTTAGATAAGTAAATCGTTATTGTTGTGTGGTGGCATATTGAACGAAGCTCTGATGAATATTGGATGTTTTATCTTGACATCAGGAAAATTGTATTTCCAACAATTTAACAGATACGTATAAACGTGTCCTCAACTCTGACGATATTAACGTAGAATTTTCACGGTATACGATAAAAGACATCGAATGGATTTTTAGATAATAGATATTGACGAAATGAAAATTGAAAGGAAAAGGGACGGGTATCAGGTAGAAATATTTCTTTCGTCGGTTTTGTAATTGGTATAAATTATTCAACAGACTCATTCTCCGTTTAAATTATTTCCGAATTTCTTTTTGCTCGACCAATTCGTCTTACTAACAAAATTGTTATAAATTATTGTGTATATATATATATATATATATATATAAATTTTATTAATAAGTTTATCACTATGCATGAGGAAACTGATATCACCTGGTGGAATTCAAACTCGAATTAACTTTCTCTCGGCGATCGGATATGTTGATAGAATGCAAAATGTGTAACGTGAAAGATCAAAGTGGATGATAATAAAGATAAGAGATAACTAGGTGAATCGATGGATCGATATTTCTGGCTGTTCAATTTCGAACTGTGGACGAAATGATCGACGTATAAATTGACTTCTATCTTTTATACATATTTTTTTTTTTTTTTATTTTTTTTTATTTTTTGACGTAATTATATTTAATTAACACGAAGATCTTGCATTGTTTTGAGACGATTATTATCGCGACATTTGTAATATTTATTTCGTATAATTGAAGATACGCCAATTAGTGAACGATACCTGTAACGATAATAATAGAAGTGTGTGCGTGTGTGTATAACATTTGAAGTGATCCATGATGATTTGATCATGTTGTCGAGATGTAAACGAGAATCAAAACGAATAAAAGTTGATTATTTAATCATGCTCGAGGTCGGTTCGCGTAATTGCGGATGTAAAAAGGAATGACGATGAGAGTTTGCAACGAGCACTTGTTACTTTCCAATCATTTTAATTACAAGTTCGGAACGAATGACAATAAAATTCTGTCGTCGAAGAAATTAAAGGTGAGATCGCGCAGAGCAATAAATTTTTTTTCCTTCGTTAACGATAATTACGATCTTTTTATGATTTAATTGATAAAATTAAGGGATTTATAAAGTTACATTTTATTTCGCAACTTACTTCTAATTTTAATTAGATCGATCAAAATATTTGGTCGAATTTTTTTATAAATCAAGAAACATTATTTTACAACAAACTACAGAGAATTCCTTTTTAACTAGGCGATTGCCTCGAGCCGTTCGTAAAATAAACGTTTTAATTAGTGCCGACCGACTGCTCGTTTTTTCTCTTATTCCTTTTTTCTTTTTTCCCCCCTCTCTCTCTCTCTCTCTCTCTCTCTCTCTCTCTCTTTCTCTCTCTATCTTTCCTTGCGAAAGAATGACGTAGACATTCAAGAATTGTACCGGAAAGAAGATCGATTTAACTCAGAGATCTCAAATTTGATTAAATATTTAACAAAAGTGAGGATATCTAATGAATTAATAATAATTTCTATTATTTATAAACGCTCGAAAAATTTCATATTTTTCTTTCTATTTTAATTACACTTCTTCTATTAATTAACTCTCTTTCCTTTCGTGACTTTTTATGCTCTCTCTCTCTCTCTCTCTCTCTCATGGAAGAAGAAGAAGAAGAATTTTTTTAACTTTGTTTCGTAACCTAGATCTTCTGAGAGATATCCATATATATATATATATATATATATATATATATATATATATATATATATATATATATAGACATACACATGCATATGCACATACACTTAACACAGAAGACATTTTAGAAAAGTTGGTTTTCGGTTAAAGTAAAAGAGGAAACTTAAACGAAAAAATATTTCGAAGAGTATAAAATATTTTCAAAGGAAATCATGCCCGATGAGTTTGAGTTCATCAAACCACATTCTTCTGCTTTATATATATTCTTTGATATTTCTGATTTGAAGTTAAAAATTTTTTTTTTTTTTTTTTCATTCATGACGAATTTCAAAGTAATGTAATGACCGTGATCGTTTTCTATAATGCCATTATTAAATCGTGCGATACAAACTAAGTAAAATTTTATTCGGATACCAGCTGGAATTGTTTGACGAAATCGTACAAGTTCGATGAGAACACACGGTAGAAAGGAAATACGCTTTTTTTTTTTTTTTTGACAAAGTTTCAAGTATCATTCGATTCTCACACCGAGTTCTGTTCCATTCGAGAGCATCGATCTTTCGCCTTCGAATCGAATAAGATTTGTTTCCATTGAACGAACAAAAAAGAAAACGACAACGACGACAAAGAAACAAAAAACACATACATGGATGCATCGTTTCGAGATAATGACAGTTCAGACTTTAGGTTCGAACGTATTTCCCAGACGTTTCGACATTCCTTATTTTTTTTTCACGTTTTTCTCGTCGATTATACGGAGCGTTTCAAAAATTATCCGTACGATTTTATCATTTAATGACGTTTACGATGGCACGCATGTGGGATCATTGGGAACAAAAACTTTTGTGATCTATATTTCTCAAAGTTTCTTCTTTTTTTTTTTTTATTATCAAAATAACAACGTTAGAAAAGACGTTCGATACGTGCATCAAAAGCATCCTCCTCCGATCTATACTCCAATAATCAACGAACAAATATTTATACGTAAATTCGTTCAATAATTCTTGCTTTTAAATGGTGAATCTTCGTCGACTCTCTTATCGTAGACGAGAACAAATAAAAAAAAAAAAAATGAAAAAAAGAAGAAAATAAGAAAGAAAATAAACATCACGTATATACAAAAAAACTTAATAAGTTTCTTTCGTAAAAGGACACGATGGGTGATTTTTTATACGCATCGATCGTGTATTATTAACGTAAAGGACGGAAGTTGTATGAATGATTTTTAGACTCTCTGTATATTCTCCTCTTTGTCTTTCCCCATCTCTCTCTCTCTCTCTCTCTCTCTTTGTCTTAGGAGTCAACGAACAGTCCAAGTACGTCATGTAATAACGTATCAAAGAAGCTTAATACCTAGAGTACCACACAGCTGCTTCCTTATTTGTATCTTGGGAGAAATCGCCGTGAGCACGGCAGTGAGTTGTGTAATAACCCAGGACAGACTTCGCCTGTGGATTATATAACGGGTTCTACCTAGATAGGTAGATAAATTTAGTCGAGATTATTATCCAAAGCGTAACGAAAATGTTTAGAAGAGCTTGTGGGACCAAATCGATGGAAATCTCTCTCTCCACCCCTCTCCCTCCCTGCGTCAATTTCAAGACGTAACGATCTCTGCAATTGCGTCAGGGTTGCGTGCACTTAATCAACCGAGAGAAAGAAAATAAATTAAAAGGAAAGAAAATGAATAGAAAAACAAAAAAACAAAAATAATGAAAAAGAAAAGAGAAACGAGGATAGAAAAAAGGGCATGGAAATAATATCGTTATGAGATTCATGGGGAATGAATTTCTCTCTGTGGTAACTTCGTTGTTGTTCGATCAAAAGCAATAACCGTTCGCTCGTAATATCGCTTCCTCAACGATTTTTCATGGAATATCGTCGACGGAAATAACGGATTTTTCTAATATGTCAAATCCCCTCGTCAATTTCTAACTGCACGAAGGTCAGTTGGTTTTATGGAATGCTACGCACGGACACACAGAAAAAAAGAAAAAGGTTTTATATAAAATTAAAGTTACTAATGAAATTTCATATATGTTTACGTATACACACGTCCATACATACGTGCATATACATCCACATCTCACACATTGACAAACATATGCATGTATCGATACTATAGCAAAAGTTTTATTACAATCGAAATGTTAAAAATTAATTGAAAACTTGTTCGACTGTCTAGATATATGAATCCATTTCACATGCATATGTATATATATGTAGTGGATATAAATAAATAAATAAATAAATAAATATATATATATATATATATATATATATATATATATATATATATATATATATGTATATTTTCGTCATTCGTAGGCGAGACAAGAGAAAGACATCGAGAGAAAAATTACATTGAACAAACTTTTCCCGTTACTTGTCGTCTCTCGAGTGAATGGTTTACGTCCACCAGGGAGAGTGAAGAAACGAAAGAGATAGATAGGATAGATAGGATAGATAGATAGATAGATAGATAGACAGAGAGATAGGAAGAGATGCTTTTTCTGCGTGGAACGAGAAATCTCTTTTGTCGATGTTTCTCAACCATGATGCGTCTCGATGCGATTTTACGCGTTACGCGATTCCACGTATAGATATGAATGTAAAATCTAGATGCTGGTAACATCCGCCGCCGGAGGCTCCACGATTTACGGATAACGCGATGCTTCGAGAGCTGAAGGGTAAAAGGAAAAAGTTATGAGGATGATCGGTAGGGGGGGGGGAGCGAGGAGCGAGTGACTATCGATATCGTTCTTTGAAAAATACCGCGTTTCGTAGGAGGATACGTTCTTATGCTTGTGTCACGTGGGGTTGGTTTTTGGTATTCGAACGGTGATCTCCTTTCTCTCTCTCTCTCTCTCTCTCTCTCTTTCTCTCCCTCTGTCTCTCTTTCCTTCTTTCTTCATTCTCTTTCTTATCTCCCTTACTCTGTTCGTTTTTCTATGCTTGTGAAAACGCAGTAACAAATAGAACTTCTCTTACTAGAGATTTTTCTTACTTGGTACATACATAGATACACGTCATGATTTTCTCCATCTTTAGAAAATCCTCTTTGTTGTTTCTTATTTCTTCGAGCTCGATAGATAAACCTATGTACGTTCAATTGGCGCATGTGATTTACAATTTTTTCTTTCTCTTCTTTTTTCTGTTTTTTTTTTTTTTTTTTTAATTTTTAAATCTTTAACGTTAACGCCCACGCGTTCGGTAAATATATCGCTTGATTATTCGTGTTAGACTCGTATAGTCTTCCCTTTCTTTCTTTCTACTTTTCCTTGTTCTTCCTCTTTTTCTTCTTTTTTTTTTTTTTTTCTTCCGCACTTTTCTTTTCCCCTTTGCCAAGTACGCACACCTGCACGCATTCTGTGCTGTTTAAATGATCGCCACTATTAGATCGTATTATCTCTAAGCAAATAACGTACTACGTGCGAGTAGGATTTGCTCCGGTCTCGTTGATTACCATCTCTACGATTATTAACGTCGAACATACGCGTATGCCGATGGCTGGAATGTAATTGAGGACCTGTTTGCGGATAATCATCACTCTATATCTCTCACATACTCTCTCATACTCTCTCATACTCTCTCATACTCTCTCGCTCTCTCCTCTTTTGCTCCGATGATCGAAATGCTTGCGTTAATGGATGCGTATAAATCATGTGAACGAATAAGAACGTCTCCCTGATAAAGGATCTTACGAGAATAATACCTCGAAGAAATATTATTTCCATTAAAAGTGAACCTACTTGTGTCCCAAATAATAAGAACAACAACGACGACAACAATAATAACGAATACCTAATATCATTCCATTGATCATGACGATCTAGCAAAATAATTTCTATAGGTTCGAGGATTCGTTGTCAACAAAAGAAACGAGAGAGAGAGAGAGAGAGAGGAGGATAGGAAAAAAAATGTATCAGAATGGTAGGAGGGGACTAAGTAGGTTGTTGTTAGGAATAGTCGAAAAAAGGGCAGTAGGAAGGGGCGATTGTAAAAGGACACGTTGAAGCTCTTGCAGCTTGCAACTTTTCCCATCAGGAACGGGCAAATTCTGGGCTTGTTATGCGAAGCTTGAAGCATGTAACGCCAGATGCCGCATATTGGCTCGCACCTGACCCACCACCCAGTGAACGTCACCCTTTTCGGCCGTCAGCCGTCGTAGTCTCTCGGACTCGACCTATTCCAATCTCCCTACCATCCTCTTGCACCGCCATTCTTAGCCGTACTCACGGCCAACGATTTTGCAAAACGACCGTACCGTCGGCTACATCGGCCCCCCTCCCTCCCCCCCCCCAGTTTCACTCCGGCAATCTCCGAAGCATACTTTTTTCTCCTCTTCTTCCTCTAAAAAAAAAAAAAAAAAAAAAGAAAAGAACCCCTCTGCGTTCTCTTTCGTTCTCTCTCTCTCTCTCTCTCTCTCTCTCTCCTCTTTCTTTCTCCTCTCATTTTTATTTCAATCCGTCCGTCTTTCTCCCACTCCAACCTTCTCCCTCCTCTCATCCTCTTCCTCCTCTTCCTCCTTCTCACGGAGCACCGTAATTGCCTCGGATCATTTCCATCGTCTCGGTCATTCCTTTTACTCCCCTCCCAACCCCCGTCAGCCTTTTGCCGTCCCTTTGCTTTTTATTATCTCACGTTGTCTAGTCTAGCGTACCGCCGGTGCGATAGGACACGTCTGTAAAAATGTAGAACGCGAACTCTCACCGTTGCCAGATAATGTCGAGGCATCATCCAAGCGAAAACTATCGTTTTATTTTTCCTCCTTCGGCAATGTTTTTCTTTTCTTTTTGTTTTCTTCTTGTTTTCACGTAGTTACGATCCACCGAAAGAAAAATTATGGAAGTATCTTGTCTTGCCTTTGTAACTACTTATAACCTTATGGAAATATATTTTTTACACGGAACACTTAATTACGTATGTATAATACATACATACATACATACATACATACATACATACATACATACATACATACATATATATATATATATGTATGTATGATTCGTTTTTATTTTTGTTTTTCTCACTTTCAAATTTAAAGTCACTTCTTTTTAAACCCCAACTTTTCCCGGGAACAACTTTTTCCCTCCGACCACTAATCCAATGCTCTCGATTTCTTGCTCAAAGTTATTTCAACGTCGGCCGGTAGTAGGTGCGATTCTCTCTCTCTCTCTCTCTCTCTCTCTCTCTCTCTCTCTCTAACTCTTCTTCCTCCCTCTTCCCGGAAGTTAATTACGCGTATCTACCGTGTAAACGGAATTACGTGGCAACACGAATTAACCTCGTTACTCGACTCATACTAATTATCGAGGAAGGGAGTAGCAGAAGGAATACCATTGAGATGGTATTACAAATATATCATACAATTTGTATACAATTTATTATCTATACTATTTTCATAATTTATATAATTTATATTTATATATATATATTGTATATTATCGTTACTTCGAACAAATCTCTTAACAATATTTATCGATTATATACATAAGGAATTTTTAATGGAATTGTCATAGAAAATTTACTGGATGTGAAATCCTTCGAAATCTATTGTTTTCTATAGATTATAAGAGATAGAAAGAAAGAGAGATAGAGAGAGAGAGAGAAGGGAAAGAAAAATAATGGAACGAAAGAAGGAAAGAAGGAAAGAATAAGAGAGATAGATAAAACGGACGGACGGACGGACGGATAGACAGAAACAGCAAGATATGGAAAATGGAGAAAGCATTTCTTCCCGAAAGAAGATTTTAGTCCTTTTCTTTCGTGTCGCGTCGTCATCCTGACTTCTTTCTCGCTGCTTTGCCATCTACTTCCACGTATAATAGAATTCCCATGTCGGTCGCTTAAGAACGGGTTCGGGTTTTAGGTATCGTTCGGCGATGTTCGTGGGGCGAATCCTGCTGGCGTTGCTTGTAGAATTTTCATGAAATTCCACGATCGATAGAAAATCCTTTCATCTTAGTAATTTACGATACAAACTTAGTGCCCTCTATACCCCATTCTTTATCCGACATCTTTTCTTTATTGCGCGTCTATCATGTTCTTAAAAAGATTTCGATTTCATTCTTCAATTTACATTTTCGTCCTTGATTTTCATTAATCTTTTATAATCCTTTATAATCCGTCGGTCGACCATTAAACTTTTTCATGAGGAACATTGCCAGGTTTAACGCGTTATTTCTTCTTCCTCTTTTTTTGTTCTTTTTTCTTTTTTTTTTTTTTCTTCTTTTTCTTTTTCATAACAAAATCTCATCACGCACAACATGATGCTTGATGATATAAAACGGCAAAGTAAACGCATATAGATAGATCGTATAAACGCGCGTACTACACCTACTGAAGGCTTAACGCTTACTTCAAAAAAAAAAAAATAAAGAGAGAGAGAGAGAGAGAGAGAAGAGAAGAAAGAAAAGGAAAGAAGAAAAGAAAGAAGCGAATTCGTGATGCAACGTTTGCCGTAGACGGTGGAGTATAAGCGCGAGGCTCGTGTGTCGCGCGGAAAATCCAGGATAATCCGTGAAATTCCGTTGGGAGATAACGGAACTATGAGAGAGAGAGAGAGAGAGAGAGAGAGAGAGAGAGAGAGAGAGAGAAGGAGAAGAGAAGAAGAAGAAGAAGAGAGAGGGAGTTAGGGACAGACTATAGGTGCCGAGAGTTAGTACGTAGTTTGCGCTTTTCGGCTTCTACGTGTCCCGCGCGGCTTGCCGAGCGTTTAGATTTACGTCGCGTAAACCCTCTTTGACAAAGGCTACGAGACCCGACAGAAGGTCGAGCTCTCTCTCTCTCTCTCTCTCTCTCTCTCTCTCTCTCTCTCTTTCTTTCTTTTTTTCTCTCTCTTTTTTTTTATTCCACTCACCCTGCCTCCCCTCCCCTAACCCTCAAGCCGTTAGTTTAACGTTGCTCTTGAGAGATCGACGTGGACAATTTCGCTTCGGAATGTCGCAAAACGTCGAAACGATCGAACGTATCTCTATGTACGTACGTATATATGTGCCGTGTGTATGTACGTCGTCATGAGAAGAGAAACTGTTCGCTTAGGGACTCGACTCTATCAAACACTTTTCCACCTCTTTTATTTGCCCGATGAAAATCGTTGACCACCTGTTAAGGCTCCAACAACCTTTTCGTTGAAGTTCCGTTCTAACGCTTGAAGCAACGACCGACGCGATTCCAACAATGTTTTTCTATTCTCTCGGATAATTCATATAGGATTAATTACGGGAATATGTGAACGCACGGAGAAAGAAAGAGAGAGAGAGAGAGAGAGAGAGAGAGAGAGATTAAACGATAATAATATTAATTTAATAAAGAAAATGAGAAAAGAGTTTATATTAAAATATCTGTTTATTCAAGTGCACGTTTATTGTACCTTTTGATTGTTTAATACATCTCATATTTCATTACCCGTTAGATTCTCAGCTTAATGACAGTAGTTAATGGCTCTAATGAAATTTTATACAAAACAGAATGATTATATATCATGTTGAAATTATCCCCGGTGGTTATGATCGAAAGATTAAGAGGCTTTGATTTGTCTTTCTTTCTTATTTTTTTTCTCTCTCTACTTCTCTCTTTCTTCTTCCTTTTTATTTATTTTTGTATATTTTATTAATTTCCTTTCGTTCGTTCGCGGATACCACGATGTTCGGTCGTCCGATGAAATTGTATTCATGCCGATAGATCGATTCTACAATAGAATCGACAAATCGTTCGCTTTCGAGATATATCTTGTTTGTCCGTTAAAAAGAAGGATCAACGATCGAGATCGCGTAAATCGAGTATTGTTTTGTTTGTTTTGCTTTTTTTCTTTTTCTTTTTTCCCCATATTGGCTCAACCATACGCGTTTGTTTACTCTAGTTTGCTCCGTACTTTTAATACTCATCCATACATACGCAAGCATTGTTTGCTTACGAACATTGTAGTTTTCAATGAATAGCGGTCGTTGCCGTTTCTTTATTCTTCTTCTTCTTCTTTTTCTCTTCTTTTCAATAAAAGGACATTACTAAAAAAAAAAAAAAAAAAAAAAAAAAGAAAAGAAAACAAAGATAAACGGAGAGAAAGAACTGTTTCATGAATTTGTTTTATTTTTTGCGTTTGCGTTTGGGTCTTTTAAATAATTTTTTAAAATTTTTAATAGCACAGACAAACAGAAAGACGGACGTACGGATGGACGGAGAGAAAAGTTAGAGATTTTTCTTTGTGTTGTTTGTTCTTTTTTTTTTTTTTCTTTTCTTTTCTTTTTTTTTTTCTTTTTAGGGCATATAAGCCATCTTTTCGACGTTTCAACTACGTTTTCGACTCGGTAAACTTGTGCAACGGGGTAGACTAAACAAGGAAATGAGTCGGAGTAGACGAGACTCGTCCGCCTCCATTACTTCATTCGCTAGATTGAAATCCAGAGCCGCTTAGCTTATTTCGACGACGACGTTGCACAACCGTACAGCTCGCGAAATATTGACTTTTACTGCTGAATTTGTTCTTTTTGCTCTTTTCCTTTTTTTTTTTTTTTTTTTTGTTTTTAAGAAACAGGAATCGTCCAGAAAGACCGAGCCCTTTTTAATCTATCGCTGCACTATTCGTTCCGTCGTAAGAAAAATCTAGGGACTATTTCTCGAATACAATTTTTTTCCCCCCGGTTTTGATATTATAAAATTCATTCATTCGTGTCTACCGTTTTATTTTTTAAAAACGATGTTACCAATTGTTATCACACGATCTTCGAGTAAGTTATGTTTTTTTTTCTTTTTCCAAGTACAAACGAAAATAACAAAGCAATTCGTTTTATAGTTTATGTTAACACGTTGGGATACATCTTGGATACGTCGAGGATGAGTTTATTGAAATAATGTCGGGTATTTCCATCGTTTCCATCAAATTTTCATTTTTTTTTTTTTTTCTTTTTTTACATAAACCGCACCGATGAAACCTTTGGTTTCGTTATCGTTGCGATTTTTTATGTTTTCTTTTTTTTTTATGTTTTCTCTTTTCCTTTTTCTCTCGCTCACATTTAATCTCCGCTTGATTTTTCTCGCGAGACGCGAGCTGATTTTATTTCTATTTTTTCTTTTTTTCTCTTGCTCGTAACCACCCGTACTCTCTCGCTAGATACAAATAATTCGTGCGTGCGTTCGATGGGAACGAGGACGGTTACAAGTTTTATTTCGAGGAAACCGACGAAAACTTTAGGACAAAAGTCTCGAATCGTTTTTCGGCTTAACCGAGAAGTCTCGTCGACGTGATTGGCGGTTTTATGGTAACTTCGTTGGAAAGGGTAACGAAAAAACTTCGCAACTGCCTTTAAGTTAGGATGACGAGGAGTCACGACGAGTGGCTTTCTGTTTTCGTTCGATCGTTTCGTTAGACTTTCGCTAACACGATCTCTCGATGTTTATAAAGCTAGTCTAGTTATCTTTTGATGTTTTTTTTTTCTTTTTTTTTTTTTTTTTTTTTTTTAATCGTTTGCGAGATTACAAACAAACAAGGATAGAGGTAAGGGCGTAGAATTTCAAGAGGATACAATTTTTGTAGACATTTTTTCAACGTGACAAGATAAAGTTGAATATCGCACCCTTTTTTTTTTACGTCGTTACACTTCTAACGTAATCGTCTCTCTACGTTTGTAAGATCTATCAAAAATTAAGCGCTTTGGAGCGCCTGTTCTCTCTCTCTCTCTCTCTCTCCTTTTTTTATTTTATTTTTTTTTTATTTTTGCTTTACACGAGAGATATATATAGTACGGCGTGATACACGAGACGCACGTAGCCGGCTGTTGAATGAATCGACCTTGTTATATCGTATAAATTTTAATTAACAATTTTGACGTGACAAAGGCGACATAAACGTTCCATCATAAATTTTCTTCAAGCTGGTAACGCAAAGAGACGTCGTAATGTTGAAGGACGCGTTTCATGGTAGAGCGAAGGTATTGCTAAGAGAAATGAAAATTTTAAGGGATTTTATTATTTAAGGGCGTAAAGGAAACACTCACGCACCTGCGTGCAAATCTGCAATTTATAATGTCTCCTCTCCTTCTTTCCTTCCCATTTTCTCTCTCTCTCTCTCTCTCTCTCTCTCTCTCTCTCTCTCTCTCTCTCTCTCTCTCTCTCTCTCTCTCTCTCTCTGTGTGTGTGTATTTATCTATCTCTCTCATTCTCATTCTCCACGTTTCTCTATCTTACCGAAGCATATAGGTAAAATATTTCCAAATGTAGAACGTGCGCCATTTGTAATTCCACGAGAGGTAGATTTTCTTTCAGGAAAACGAAGCATCTTCGAGAGCTAAGAAATCTATTACGAAAACATTGATAGAAAGCAAAGAGAGATAGAGAGAGAGAGAGAGAGAGAGAGAGAGAGAGAGAAAGAGACAGAGAGAGAGAGAGAGAGAGAGTGAATAAAGATAGAAATCTGTGAACTCTTAAATCTCCTTTCCTACTTTGCCGTAGAGAAAATTTGTTGGCTTTGTAAAGGGTGGCAGAGATCTCAAGGGATGTTAGCGGCGAACGGGTAGAAAGAAAAGGAAAAAAGAGACAAAAAAGAAAAAAAAAAAGAAAGAGAAAAAAGAATGGTCGTTTGAACGCAGAGAAGGTGGAGTCATGAGACAACGCGTAGAAACGAGCTGAAAAAGAAAGAAAGAAAGAGAAAGAAAATAAGATAGATAGAGAGAGAGAGAGAGAGAGAGAGAGAGAGAGAGAGAGAAAAGATTACTAGAGAAAATTCTAGCGTTGTTTAGGCGTCGTTTGACAAGAAAAAATGCGTTTGTCCGGTATGCGTTGAAACGATCTTTTGCTTTACGAGCTTGAAATAGAAGTAGGAAGGAGAAGGGAAGAGAGGGAACCGGGGAACGGGGGGGACTGGTAAAAACCAAAGAGAGTGAGAGAGAGAGAGAGAGAGAGAGAGAAAAGAAACTAGGACGGAGGTGAAGAGCGAAGATCGGTAAGAGGCTAGTGACTGTAAACTGCTC
>OU427001.1:6070764-6103264 GCA_911387935.1 Dolichovespula saxonica
CGGGATACTACTCGAAGAAAATGGGCTGCCAGTCGGTTATCAAGGGACTAGGGTGTTTTCGAACAGGAAAGCTCTTCGATCGAGAAACCTATCCCTTTTTCTCTCCTTTTCGCTCACCTTCTCTCTCTCTCTCTCTCTCTCTCTCTCTTTTTTTTCTTTCTTTCTTTCCTCTTCCTTCCCCTTTTCGGTCGAATTCTCTAAATTTCTTTCCCCGAACACGCGTGTTCGCGTGTACCCTGGTTGTTCGTTGTTCGATTTATTTGTTTACTCGACGGAAAAATGTCGTCCGTTGATCATGGGAAAAGAGGAAAGAGGACCAAAAAAATAAAAATAAAAAAAAAAAAAGAAAAAACAAGAAAGAAAAAAAAACGACACTACTGAATTTTACTATCGACCCCGACGAAATTTGTCCTTTCGAAAAATTCTCCGAATATTTAACGGCATCGATCCGCGCGTGTAATCGCACAGCGGGTCGCGTACATACAGAATGCGGTCGAAAAAAAAAATCCACGGTTTTTTTTTGTGTTCTTGTTCTCTCTCTCTCTCTCTCTCTCTCTCTCTCTCTTTCTTTCTTTCCTTTCATTCCGATCGTCGTGATTACGTTTTCATGTTCGTTGGATCCATACGATGCTTTCGTGCGTAATCGTATTATGATTACGAATAATGTCTCTTTTTGTTTTGTTTTATTTTTTGTTTTTTTTTTTTTATCGTTCATTCCTTTTTAACCTTACGCTTAACATTTTATATCGAACGATCGTCACAATATTTTCGTTAATAGCCTTGCTATTAATTTCGATTTTGTATGTGACTTGACCCCTTCCGCGGCGGATAAATGTTAACGCACTGATATAAAAACGTCGAATGGGAACGGTTGTTCTTATTCGGTCTCCGTTTAAAACAAGAAACACGGAAATCCGTCCAAATTCATTTTGCATAGTAAATTCGATCCTTCAGTCCTTCCATAATATAATTCCGTCTACAGTTTACCCGGGCTACCGCACGAGTTAGCTTATAAAATTGTAATTTTTCTCTTGCCTACCTCGTAATATTTCTCTTTCTCTCTCTCTCTCTCTCTCTCTCTCTCTTCGTGTTATCATTATATTTCTTCCTTTGTATTTATTTAAATCCCTTCGATATTTAATGAGAAAACGGCGAAGGAAGCTCGTTATAGCGATACTCGACTCGGGTTAAAATTCAACGTTCAAAGAAATACGATTAAGTTCGAATTCATGCCCTCGGTACTCGTCGATCATACGTTCTTAAAAGATACCGTAAGAAAAGCGAAGTACCTACTCTCGTGAGAATACTTAACCACTTCTAACGATCCAACCGAGTAGGTAATAAAAAAAAAAAAAAAAAAAAGCGGACGAGACTTTTGCGGTAGATCGGCGATCGCGAACTTTTCTTTCATTCTAGTTGCGTTTTCAATGAGAGATAAAAATGTGTAAACCAAAGTTGCGAATTTACTTTGAAAGTTAAATATCATTTCCCGTTGTTTTTAAAACTCCCTTTTACTTGCTCCCTCCCTCCCTCCCTCCCTCCTTCCCTACCTTCCTCCCAACCGCTTCACTCTCTTCATTCCTTCTCTACATATAAACGCTGCTTTCAGGATTAAAAAATTTTCCTTTTTTTTTTATCCCATCTTTCTTTTACTCTTTTTTTTTTTTTCTTTACACAAAAGAGAAAGAGAGAGGGAAAGAGAGCGAGAGAGAGAGAGGGAGAGGGAGAGAGAGAGAGAGAGAGAAATAAGAAAATATGAAAATCCGTTCGTCGAGTTGATTTTCATAAAGAACGTGAGACGTCGATTTAACGAAGGGTCGTTAAAAAAAGGAAAAGATGTTAAAATAGGAAACGTCGTTGATGAGCGTGTATTCTCGGTGCCTTCCATTCGAGAGTTTTAAAACTTTGGAATTTATTCTTCTCCGGCGTAGTCCTCGTCCTCGTCTTTGTCGTTGTCTTCTTCGTCTTCTTCTTGGTCGTCTTAGTAGTTGCCGTCGTTGTCCTCGTCGTCGTAGTTGTCCTCGTCAAACGGCGGCACGTGACCTCCTTTTCCCTTTTCTTTACCAAGGCAACCGTCTTTCCGATTCTCTCGGATAACCACGGTGTTTCGTATGCCGAACGGGGGCGCGTGTCGTGCCACCGTTCTGCATGGCGTATTCAAAGAAAAGTTCGTTGTGGAAATATTCAGGTCGAGCCATTTCCTTCCACGCTGAGCCCTCTCCTTTACCTCTAACCTCCTGACCCTCCCCGCCTACCTTTTTTGCCTTAATCCACCGTGCCTTCTGGTTTACCCGTACCTTGCTTTTCTTACCCGGAGCTATCGTATTCCTCGGATATCCACCTTGCGACCTATCCATTCCTACCCTCAGGTTACTTTCGATCTTGCGGCCTGCACGAAACCATCAAACTTTCCTATCCCAACGAAATCATAGCTAAGTCGACGTCGATGATGCGAATAGACTCTCTCTCTCTCTCTCTCTCTTTTTTTTGTTCCTTTCGTCTTTAAAGTAACGCCCGTGAACGTAAGATCCCGTGGACGATCTTTCTCTCTATCACTTTCTTATATTCACTATCCATATATGTGTATATACAAATATACACAAACACATCTATACATACATACATACATATATATATACACAGGTTTGTATGTGTCTGTGGGTTTATATATATATATATATATATATATATATATATATATATATACGTAAAAGCATCGAATAGGTGCCGATAGCTGAACATGCTGCCGTTCCTGGCAATAACTTTGGTTGTGATGGTGGTGGTCGGCTTTTCGAACTTTTAGCCAAGGGCTCAACTACTTTTAACCAAGAGTTTTCGCGCGTGGAACGTCGACACGTCCGGAAGTCACGTCACGGGAGCGACCTGCATTATTTACGCTGGATTACCCCGAGGCGGCTCGATACCGTGAGCTCGGAAACTTTGATTCGTTCGACGGTTAAAGCTTCCAAAGGCTGACGCTCTCGAAAGCCGAGATCGTTTGACTTGGAAACAAGAGGAAGGGGTTAGAGAGAGAGAGAGAGAGAGAAAGAAAGACATATAGACAGACAGACGAATAGATAGATAGATAGATAGATGGAGAGAGAGAGAGAGAGAGAGAGAGAGAGAGAGAGAGAGAAGATAGAGAAACAGAGAGATAGAAGCACGATTTGTTATGCGCTTTGCACTTGACTTCTGTTAAAAGGGATTCTTGTTATTATTGCTCTCGATCCTTCTCACGAAATACGTGCTTTCCACATTGTCTATACATTCAAAGCTTTCATTGTAATACATTATATATAGTTGTTTATACCGAATATATATCCAGTATATAAAGTGGATAATTTGTATTAAAACAATTTGAACTTTCATTTGTATTGTGAACAATTCTATTACCTGAGAACGTAAGAAAATCATATTATAATCGTAATGACATATTGTTTTGTCGTGTATATTTATACATACGTATCTGTAAACGTGACTTCACTTCAGTTTAAACTTTTTTTCCCCCATATTTTTTACTATCGTGTCACCGTATAAAATCTACGAATAAAAATTCGGAGAACAACGCGACGGTATATAAGATAATTAATGATCCTGTTCGATCGCTTAAATGAGACTCGGAAACTCTGTGATAATCATAATGAAAGATATCAGCATCATCATCATCATCATCATCATCATCATTATCGTCGATATCCAGATAATTTTCGATTTCGTTTATTAATGGACGACATGAGACCGATGATCGTTCAATAAAATATTTCATTACGCGGTGCTCGATCATTATAGCGTCAGGATTCGGCGGCGTCGCCCTTTGACATTATCGGTCGAATTTTAAATTTATCCCGTAAGAGAAAGTAGACGAATCCAACGGGATGAACGACGCGGATCATTTAATAGCACCGTTTATTTTACGGATAAAATACGTACAACCGTATTTTTAGTCGAACGACACGGCCCCCTCCCCACCCCTTCCACACCCCCGTCTCGCCAATCGGTTCGATTGTTTGCGTTAGAATTTATAATTGCGTACGACTCGCCTCGTCGGTCTAGTGTCTATTCAAAGAGAAATTTAATATTGACCGTACGATCGCACATTTTTTTTTCTTTTTTTTTTTTTTGTTTGATGGAAACGCGTACGGCAGTGTAAATCCCTATGGTTCGGGTTTCTTCGAAATATTTTCGGAATATTCGACGTCAACCTTTTACGTACGACCGCATAACGCACATACCACTTGCTATACAGTCCCTTGGCGTCATTAGGTATTATCTAACAACGAAAATGAAACTTTCGACGTCCAAAAGACGCGTATCGACAATTTTCTTTTTCCTTTTTTCTTTCTTTTAATATATATATATATATATATATATATATATATATATATATATATATATATATATATATATATAATTTCTAATAAGACGTAACGTTCAACGATTCAAAGAATTCCTTATAAACTGACATACGATAGTTAATACGCCGGAGTGATATCGCAGAGGGACGATCCTGAACGTGAAATATTCGAGGTCAAAAACGCGGAGAAAAAGAAAAAATAAGAAAGAGAATGAAAAAAATGCGAAGGGAGTATAGAAGAAAACTAAGAGAAAAGAACGAAAAACAAAACAAAAAACAAAAAAAGAAGAAGAAGAAGAAGAAGAAGAAGAAGAAGAAGAAGAACAAAGAAAAGAAAAAAGGAAGAAAGTGAAAATGAGAAGGAAGAATGGTGGGCAGGCAGGCGGCCTTTAATTTTTCTCGGCGAGAACGCGCAACGGGCCGGCCCGTATGTCGGTTCTTCTTCCTTTTTCACAATTAATATACATTACTCTCGAGATATGCCGCGGTTATTAATTAAATGTGACCCGGGCTGGAGATGGAGCACATTACTTTGGTACTATCTCGTTCGTCGGCTTTTCCCTCCTCCACTGGGAACTTCTCGAGTGTACGAAGTCTTCTACTTCCACTCGGTCTTCCCATCCGACTGTGTCCTCGCCCGTGCCTTCCCCTCCCCTCCCCATCCCTCCCCACCACCACCACTCATACCCATATACCCCCAACCCCATTTAAACCCCATACCTATTCTCCAAGCTCTCTCATTCTCACGACGCGTTCCGCTCTTTTTTTTTTTTTTTTACCGACACGGCGTGACGTCTCTCTCTCTCTCTCTCTCTCTCTCTCTCTCTCTCTCTCACACTCTCTCTTTTTATCTATCTTCTCCATTTTCTTTCCACAAAGTCAGTTAAAAATTATCTTCGATGTAGTTTAACGGGCCTTAACGAGCCATGTATTTTCAGGAGGATAGGTTTGCCTCGTTCAACCTATCAAGATCGTTCCCTTTATCTCTTCCCTCTTGTTACTTCCATCTCCCGATTTATTTTATCAACGATTAATACCGTTTCGCGCGGGCTATACTTTTTTTTATATCGTTAAATCGTGCACGTCGAGGTAACGCACGTTTTACGGGTTATTAATAGTTAAGGTTTTGATTTATTAGAAAGGGTGACGCGATATCGTCGATCTAATTTCGTCGAATCTTTAGTTGTCGGATAGAAGGAGAAAGAACTTAATATATCTGTCCGACGTATCGGAGTAAGTTTGTCACGTTCCTCCCTTTATTTCTCTCTCTCTCTCTCTCTCTCTCTCTCTTTTTTCTCTTTCTAATAAGATCCCTTTGTGTTTGATCTAGACGATAATTGTTACGGTTGTAGACGCAAACTTTTCTACAAAGTGAGTCGTTGATGTAATTGCTGAGAGTCCGAGGGAAAAAAAGGAATTTGAAAGAGTGCAAAAAATTTGTATTGCTGGAATAAAGAAAGAGATATCTATATTTATATTTATATGTATATATAGATAGATAGATAAAAGTGAAGGTGTATAGGAAGAAACGAGAAGAAAAAAAGGTGAAAGGAAGAAGGAAAGAGAGAGAGAGAGAGAGAGAGAAATACTAAGGGATGGATATTAAAGGGGTTGTGAAAAGGAAGGAGAATAAAAAGAAGAAGACGAAGAAGAAGAAAAAAAGAATTGAAAGGGTTGGTAAGGAACGTGGAGAAGTTCTCGTTCTCGAAAATGAGCAGTTCTTGGCCCAGTTAACGCCTACGAGGAGACAAGCGAGCGGTTATGGAGCATGGCGGTTGGTCTTGGCATGGAAGGGAGGGTTATTTCGTGGGGTGTCACGCCCGAGCTATTAATATCCTTGGCCGCAAGCTCCGGACGACTACGACACGTTCGCCTTCATCCCTCTCCACCTATCCTCTTCTCCTTCTATCCCTGTACGACCTCCAACCATCTCTACCTTTTGCCCTCTCTATCTTTCTCTTTCATTCTTGTTGAACCGCATGCCGTTTCTCCCTATCGGTGAAATCCTCAACCCTCTCGTAATCACTAGTACCAGCACTACTACCACCACCAACACCATCACCAACACCAACACCATTACCATTACAACCACTATCCAATCTGATTCCACTGGCCAACCTTTCGTACCTTCCTACGGACGATGACTATGGCCGTGAGGAGTTTGCAAAACTCTTCTCTCGCGAATCGTGCTTAACGGGATTCGTATTATATACGAAAGAGGAAAGAAAGAATCTCCCGAGAATAGTCGACGGCTCATTTTGCATTTGACTTTTCTTTTCTTTTTCTTTCTTTTTTTCTTTTTTCTTTTTTTTCTTTTTTCATACCACCGACAAAATTTCTCCCCCTTTTATCTCTCTCTTTCTCTCGTTCTCTCTTTCTCTCTCTTTCTCCATCGGTTTAATTCCACGTTTCTCTTTTGGGAGACCCATGAGAAAAGCTTAACTTTCGTTGCATGAGAAAAACTCGGATATTTCGGTCCGCGTTATCCGTGTTTCCATGTCGTTCGTATGTACGGGAGATATAAATACGTATCGTTATGTGTGCGATATCGAATTGTATTTCTGAGATCATGTTATAGGGATAATTAATACGATATTTTAGGGAATACCTATGATTAAATCTCCGGAGAATATAGATTAACGAATCACCGTCCGTTTCGAGATTATTAATACACTGAAAGAGAGAGGTTTTAATCGAGTTACAGTTTTCTTTGACCGTACCAATCTCAAACGTATGTTTCATTCGTTTTCCTTTGTCTTTTATCCCCTTTCGATTATTCCTGGTTAACCAATCCGTTACACAAGAGGTATTTTTATTATTAAATGTATACCAAATTCGATCTTTGTGCCAAGTTCGTCTCGTTTTTCTAATTCGTTCTTTTCTCCGTTACAAATAATAAATCAATAACAATCGAAAAAGAATATTTCATAAGTAAATTCGGTCTGTGAAAGATAACAAAAAGAAAAAAGATCTGGCCGCGTTTATACGAACTTAAAAAATCGACGATTACATGGCGAGACCGCCGACGGAATTTCGCGCAGTAATTTTTAAACGTTTATAGCCGAGAAGCCTGGGGGGATTTTGTTGTACGAAACGAACAGAGATCTCGAAATCTCGTCCGTGGGACCACGTTACCGGCCTCGAATGTGTTAATTTCGTGAAATAATCGATGATACGTACGTACGTGTGTGTCGTAGATTTCAAAAAAAAAAAAAAAAAAAAAAAATAAGAAGGAAAGGAAGAAAAAGCAAAAACGTGCGATACAATTTCGATGCGTTTTTAACAAAACGACGCTATTTCCGAGTCGTTTAAGCGTTTCTTTTTTTTCTTTTTAAATCGTTCGATTATACTTTTGGACTTTTTCAACGGGTTTTATAGACCGATCGCGAGGAGAAAATTTAGCGTGTTTTGGGCGACGGTTTAGAAAGAGAGCGAGAGTTACACGACATAGTCGGCAATAAACAATAGCAATCGCGCCGTCGTAGTATTGGCCGAATGCCAGTTTTCGTCTTAGCCGTAGTAAAGGCACGAGGAACGGGTTGGATAAGGTTAACGCTCGATTCTCGTGACCTTTCTGGTCAAAAGATTACGCGTGGCCCCTTTTACTCGACGTTTTCTTGCCAGAAACGTTCGCATAAAACGCGCTTAGTCCGTTTCTTGCGCAAAATTCTTCGTTGATACACGTCCCCCCCCACCCCCCTCGATTTTAAGAAAAATAAAAGAAAAGGCTGGGGGGGAAACGATGACCTCTCGAATATCGCAGAATGCATCGAGCGAATTGTCAAAATAAATAAATAAAAGAGATAACAATTCGAATGATTTCAATCATTATTGTTTCAACGGGTCGCCCCGCAGATCGTTAAAAAAGAAAGTATTTTTCTTTTTTTTTTTTTTTTCTCACGATTCATTTCCCTTTTTGTCAGCATAAAGGAAAAAATAATCGTAAGTTCGGGATGGATGGAATCTCGTGCGAGCGCATTAGTTATCCCGTAATAATTCGTGCAATTACAAATTGTATCGTAGTTGAACGTCGGCGTCCAGGATAATTCAACTTTTAATAATCCCTTCTCTCGTGTCGGGACTACTGTCAATTTCGTAGACGACGTGCCGCAACTGTTATGCCGAGCGTGAACTCACTGACAATGAAACGCGTGGAATAGATGGAGGAGATGAAGGAAAGGTACCTACTTGAGTTTCTAATGACTCCGACCGCCCGAAGCGTTTCTAGTTATCACCGCGAATGAAACTGTTTAGCTCCGTAACAACGACTGCTCTCGAGTTACTTTCGAGTTCTATTTTGCTTTAACAAAGAAAGAATGAAACAGAGAGAGAGAGAGAGAGAGAGAGAGAGAGTGAGAGAGAGTACATACAAAGTTATCCCTCTCCTTCTCATTTTTTTTTTCTTGTATAATGTTAATGAAAGTTTCCTAGTAAGAGAGAGAGAGAGAGAGAGAGAGAGAGAAATTTAATTCCTTGGCAAATTATAATATCGAGCTGTAGAAATTGGCTATTTTCCACGGGTTCCGAAAGGATCCCATCCTTTTGTGCCTTGTTTAACAAAAATCTATCTCTCTTTGTCACGTTCACGAGCATTGTTCCGCATCAGGGAGATGCAATTTCTTGCTTTGTAATCCCCGAGAACGACTCTTTTTAGTGCTCGTTAAATTCTCTCGAGAAGTTCGCGCCGTAGAGACTGGAATACATGAAAAAAAAAAAAAAAAAAAAAAGAAAAGGAAGAAAGAAAGAAAAAAAAGGGGGGGGGGCGTGGAAAAATGTGGTTGGATCGAATCGCCTTCGTCGTTTCGAGAAGAACCAATCGTATCTTAACTTGGAACATTTCGAGAGGATTACTGTTTAATTAGTTTGTTGGAGAATAATATATATATGTATATATATTTATGTATATTATAAATTTCAAGATAGAATTATATTCGAGAATGATTTTCCATTCGTTCTTCTTAGAAAGGTGAAAACTTTTCTGATAGTTAAGGGTGAAAATCGTTTCTTACCTTTCGAGAATATAAATTCGTTTCTCCGTCCAATTAACAAAAGCATTTTCAATATAGACGAAACGATAGAGAACGAGAAAGAAAGAGAAGAAAGAAATAAAGAACAAAGAGAGAGACATAGAGATAGATAGATAGATAGATAGATAGAGAGAGAGAGAGAGAGAGAGAGAATACGGAAGAAGAGGTTGGTTTATTCAATTAAGGAAGCGACGATCCACGTATAAAGGAACGAGTTTGCCGAGTGACGAAGGAGTCGCGTAAACAGAGCTGTAAATTTTTCCTAGACGCTTCTCCTCTTCGGGCCTTTTAATTGAATCGAAATGGTTCTACGTGCCGTCCTCGAGAAGTAAGATCCAACGAAATGAGAAAAGTCGTAACGAGAATGATCGAGGTTACTTTAAGGTTTGGGGAGTTATTGGTATTTTCATCGGTCGAAATCACCCTTCTCTCTCTCTCTCTCTCTCTCTCTTTCCCATAGAAATCAGGTGAAATTTCCATCCAACCTTAGCGGACACATCTTGGCTTGCCGAGATTAATTCTAGCCAATAATCGTTTTGCGGCTCATTAAACAGTTTACTGTTGCTCACCACTGGTGCCTACAGTTATATCTACCACCCTCTACTCCCGTCAACCATTTCGTATGTATACACATTTGTATTTGGACGGTATTGTTTTCTTCAAAACAATATATCGGTCGTGCGATTTAATCGCGGCCGTGCCGAAACCAACGATACGGTTCGTTCGGCAAAAAAAATTTTTTTCTCCACCGTATTGTCATCGTCGTTGAAAGCGTGCAAATAAAACGAGAATAAACGGTACGAACGACGTGAGGAAAAAATGCGATACGTTTCTTGTTTCCTTCGTATAATCGTTCGCCAATCGCGAATAATAGAAAGTAATAAATTTGTAGGAGGAATTTGTTTCTGTATGCATTTATCAACGGGGATGTGCAGAAAGTAAACCATCGAATATACATTCCGACCCCGTTCATTTTCATTAATGCAAAAGTTAATAACTCGCGTTTAATATATCCCGTTTAATCTTACGAAGTAATCGCAACGATATCTAATAAAGTATTCGTGTATCTCGTTTCCACCATGATTCGACGTAAAATTCAATTTCACCGTCTTAGGCGCAATTAGGCGGTGCTAATCGAATTAAATGTAGTTCATGGTAGTAGTAAATGGATAAAGATAGAAGAGGATCGTGGATTAACAAAAGTATCATAAGCTTTATATTAATCCGACCTAATTCTTAAGTATGTATATGCATATCTATATATATATATATGTGTGTGTGTGTGTGTGTATATATTCGATTTCCTTTTTCACATCGTCTATCGTTCGACAAATCCTTTAGTTCGTTTTGATACTCAACTATTAGTTTCCACGAAAATCATTTATTCGCTGAGAGCGTAATAATTCGATCGAATCGAAGGTAACTTTATTTTCGTGAACGATTTCAACGTTTACATCTCGCTTATCGTCCCATAGCTTGTCATCCCGTCGACAGGCAGAATCCCCATCGTCGAAGAATCCTCAATAAGAAAAAAGGGACCGTGATAAAAGCGAGATAAACTGTCCGGCTAACTTTTCATTTATACGTCAGCGCTAAAAGATATCCCTCCCGTACCGGGGATACGAGAAAGGAATCGTAAGGAATAAGGGTGGACGTTCGAATTGTGCCAGTGACCAATCAGCTACCTTCTATATCAACCATCAAATCCATAAATCGATTTGAAAAGTCGCCAAACTGGTTCGACAAAAGGCCGATCCTTTAGTTTTCTCGCAATAACAGACACTCGACGCCTCGTTTCTTTACGGCACCATCGAACTTTCGGCTAAAACTTTATCCCGTAGAAATATTGTTTTAGATCGTTTTCGAAGGAGTAGCCTTTTCTCGCATATGGCCGTTCTCTGTCTACGTAGAACGTATCTACGTACACGCGCGCGTACCAACACGTAGACATACTTCGCAACGTAGTAATAGCGATACTTAGTAACTCGTTCGAAAACGAAACGTTCGCGAGAAATAAAAGTACTCGACGCACGCTCGCTAAAGGGACGTGGAAAAAGTTTTCGAGACCGAACTCTTTTCCCCCCCTCTCTCTCTCTCCCTCTCTCTCTCATTCTATGCGTGAAATCTTTTAACGGCCATTAAACTGACTGCTCGTCTCTACCACGGCCCATCCTCGCCCCCTCCCCCCTCTACCCACCACCGTAAAAAAGTTTTGTTCCCTTCTCTTTCGACGTAGGTACTCTCTCTTCGATTATTCCATTTAAAAAAACGAATAAAGAAGAAGAGAAAGAAAAGAAACCCGAAGAAAGAAAAAAAGAGAAAGAAGCAAAAATGAAAAAGGACAGCGATAAAAGATGGAGAAAATGATGTGTCCGCCAATCGACTACGACAAACTCGATGAAAGGAAAATTTTTAACGGATGAAATTGAATTAAGGATTAATACGTAAATAGACGAACATACGTGTGTATACGTATGCACGTATGCGCGTACGTATTTTTGAGTCAACTAACGGACGATATTTTTTCAGGGGAAAATCCAGCGGCTATGCAGCACGGTGGAAGCGGCAGTTCAAGGGCACCGTTGGTCCTCGTCATTCTTGCGACATTGTCGTCCCTTTCGAGGTGACCTTGAGGAGTAGAATTCGGCGCTGCTACGTAAAACCCGCGATACGAATGGTGCTAATTATATTTGTCACGCGAGCGAGGACAACGGATCGTCGTTCGATACGAGACGAAGATGGGATATTAACGAAGAGAAAACAAATTTTCTTGAGCAGATGATAGAAGAGGATGGGATTATGATTGAATATTAATTAACGGAAGGATCTCGTTCCAGAGCGTCCACCGTGTTCCTTTCAGTAATTTCACCGATAAAAGAGTAACGTTCGAATCAAGATTATGTTGATAAATCTTGTTCGAAATCGTCGCGAGGTAAACCTAAATCTTATATACATACATACATACATACATATATATGTGTATATATATATATATATATATATATATATATATATATATATATATATGTATGTATGTATACACAATATCCTGATAACTTGAGACCTCTCCTTAAACGCGCTCAGAGCAACGAAATTTCATTTCCTGCGTTCATGGCCGAATAATCGTCGTATGAACCCATATATCGATCGCGATCTTATACAATGCACGCGTGTGGAAACTCGACGGAAACGGCACGTTTCGAAATCGTTGCGAGCACATTTTATCTTCGCCCGATACGAGGGATAAAATAATAATTATAATACTAATACTAATAATAATAATAATAATAATAATAATAATAATAATAATAATAATAATAATAACTATAATAATAATAATTATAATAATTATAATAATAATAATAATAAAAATAATAATAAAAAAATAATAAAAAAAGAAATAATAATAATAATTAATGATTAATAAATAAATAAAGAAAGAAAGAAAAGAATGGACGTCGAGTGACTGGACATCCGACACTGTTATATTATATATACACGTATTATAGATATTACATATATATATATATTATATATATAAACACATATACAAATACACCGACGCGCGAGCGCACACACACACACACACACACACACACGCATACACATCGTATTTTATATGTACACATACTCGTTCGTGTCACGAAAAAAGTCGTGATTCGGAGATGAAGAAAGAATGGATAGAACGAATTGGAATCGAACGCGAACGGACGGATCGACGAATCGGCGCCAATCTTTTTTAATTTTCCTTGGTTGATAAGAAAAAAAAAAAAAAAAAAAAGAAAAAGAAAAAAAGTGTTCCTTTCTCCTTTTCGTTAATTCTTCCTTATCGAATTATTTTTACTCGAAACTCGTTGATGATAGTGTTCGCGATGGCGTACGCAATGAAATAAATAAAACGAAATAATAATGTCGATCGTATTAAATGTATGATCGCCATTAGCAATTCAACATATCAACACAATTTTCAACGTTACTAATACATAGTTACGCATCGAGGAGTAAAATTTTTCCATATCGAGATTAATGTAGGCCGCGATCGGTTGATTCGCGTTGATCGAGAATCGATTAGGAAAAGTTTCAATGAGATACTTAGATCGAATACCGAACGAGAACTTCTTTTCAACCGGGTTCACGAGTTGGAAACGAAACGACCAAATTGGGGCTCCGCGGAATAATTATTCGCCGTGAATACACGCGAGCTTTCCTCTCTCGATCCATCGTAAAATTTTCAATCCCTCATGTACTAAACCTTCTATCCGAACCCTGTACTAACGTTTCAGCTATGCAAATATGCTTTCCTCGTACGCGGGTGATTATCGCAAATTTAGCACTTTGATTACCGGCCCGTTCACGAAGGACAATCATTTTTGCAAATTTATCGGAGGGTCATGTTATGGATCTTTAATGATTACGTAAAGCTCGATTGATCTGGCCCGTATATCTCGTTATATCCCTCGTTCGATGAATCGAATTTTTTGAGAGGAAATAGAAAGGGAGAGAGAGAGAGAGAGAGAGAGAGAGAGAGAGAGAGAGACTAGGAGAAAATTATTTTCCAAGATAAAATAATTCGATAATAATCTGTCGAACGTGTGACTGGCTCTCGTCAATGTCATTGGTTATGAATTAGTAGTAGTTAGTTACACGATTTATCGGCCAGTACGAGGGGAAAGGTCTGTAAATTAATCGGCGCCTGTCTACCGAACGTCGTTTCTCGTTCGTGCCAAATACGAAGTATTTTAGGGGAAATGAAAGGTCATCGATCCTGGCTCTGATTAAAGCGACAAATTATACGACATATGTATTGTACGTACACATGTATTTACGTATGTATGTATATACGGAAGTACGTATGTTTATATCTACGTGTTTACGAGAACTTATCAATGGACGACCGACGATATTAGCATAAAAAATTTTATGGTTACTCGGTGATTTGAAGGCGAACTCGAAAGAACTCGGTATACTATTTCTAGAATTTCAGAGTTGCCGGATCGATCGTGAAAGACCGAGCAAGGTAGCTAGGTAGATAGGTAAATAGATATGAAGGTAGGTAGGTAGGTAGCTAGGTATCTAGGTAGGTAGGTAGGTAGGTAGGTAGGTAGGTAGGTAGGAAGGTAGGTACATACCAGGAATAGATGAATGCAAAATAAAGTATACGCTTGTTTCTCGAGATCAAAGGCACCGGTAAAATAAGAAAGGACGAAAATGAAAATTGATAAGAAAATTATAGTAACTCGCAAAGGTTTCGTACGTCTCCTTCACGATTGGATATTTCTTTGCTTACTTTCTCTCGTTCTTTTATTTTATTTCATTATATTTTTTTTTTTTCTTTTCGTTCGTATCCGAGTACCTTCGTTTATAACGAAAGCGAACGAATTTTTATACGAAAAAGATTAAAAAAAAAAAAAAAAAAGACAAGAAACGTTCCCGTGTAGATAGAAAATCGTTCGGATTATTTCAATAACGATTAAAATCGTACATCGATCACGTGCCTCGAATTTATTCGATCATATTATTGCCGGCATTGTTTCGTTGGCCGGGAAGAAAAACTGTCCGGGGAAATCGTACGAAATCGTCGTTCGTATTGACCATGAGAATGAATCGTTAAGTAGACTCCACGACAATGACGTACGGACCGTTAAATCGGTCGGATGTCCCGTTTTCATCTCTCTCTCTCTCTCCCTCTCTCTTTATCTCTTTCTATACTCGTACCAAAGTCCCCACCACCGTTCCATTTCTCACCCGCCTCAAACCCCATATAATACGATAATTTAACGGGCGGCATTATTGAACGTTGCAGCTGCAAAATATTTCAACGGGCTCGGGAAAGCCGTCGCGCAACAGCCACATCCGCCGGTAGCAGTGGCAGTGTTCGTGATAAATTTAATTATTACGCCGTTCCACGGTTATCCGCCGCGGTCGAATAACGAAAAATCGGACTTCTCGTTTTCCGACTCTGTCTGTCTGTCTCTCTCTCTCTCTCTCTCTCTCTCTCACTCTCACTCTTACTCTCTATCCATCCATCCATCTATCTCGTACGTTTCCTTTCGTTTTTTTTTTTTCGTCATTCCTTCATAAATTAAACCATCCTTCCGAAAGTTTATATTTAATGTCATAAATTTTCAATTTTATCCCGATTACACGAGGAAATTTCAACTTTTTCATAACTATGCTCTACCTTTGATAAATATTAGAGTAAAAGAAATGACTTTTTTTTTTCCCCACCGCGATTAAATGTTTCCTTTCCTCTTGAAACGAAAATTGCAAGTTTCTTTGTATTCTTAAATAAAATTTCTTCCGTCTATGCCCGAACTGAAATAATAATTCTACACGATTTTTCATTCGATGGCAGAGGGCTGATAAGTTGAAAAGGGGAACGGATAGAAGGGGGTGGGCGAGAGGGCGGAAGTGTGAGGGTGATAAGGGGCGAGGAAACTCGGGGGAAGGTAAATATCACGGATATGCACGAACGGTGCTATGGTGTTTGAAAAAAAAAAAAAAAAAACTCATTGAAAGGAGTAAAACGAAGTATGCTCTAAATTCCTATTGTTATTCCATCGATTAAAACGAAACAACTGGACGAACGTGAAACAACGATCCACTTGGGAATATTAAATATCACGAATTTTTTATATCCACTTAACGGACTTTCGATAGAGCAAGCGTTTCGAGCCATATAGAAAACGTCAACGACCAAAATTGGTTTCTAACCGGTTGGTAAAAACGATCGGTGAAAATTTTCAATTCGCGCTATATCTCGCTCGTAGTTAAACGCGATCGACGAGATTGTATCGCCAAGGAGAGAATCGTGAGATGCGGGCGACGAGGGCAGAGGGGAGGGGAGGGGCGGGATCGGGGAGGAAGGTGGGCAGGGTAGGGAACGGGTAGGTAGATAGGGTTAGATATCGCCATTGATACGATAGGTCGATAGTGTTGGAGAAAACGTAGAGAGACAAGTAGAAGATATGGCACGGCACGATACGCGAACAACGACGCTCATAACGAGTTAATGGGGTTTTATAGAAGCTGTGCACGATGGTGGCGATCGAGTTTAGAGAACTGAAATCCCGGTCGAATTCTCTCTCTCTCTCTCTCCTTCTCTCTTTTTGTTTCTCTATTCTCTCTGTTTCTCTGTCTTTATATTTATCTTTATCTAGATGATATATATATGTGTGTGTGTGTGTGTGTGTGTGTGTGTGTGTGTATGTATGTATCATATATATATATATATAGATAGAGATAGATACAGTGACTCTCTATTCGATCGTCGATTCTTCCTGCTCTTGCAAGAATAGTCTTTGTTTATTCGTCGTTTCGTCTATCTTCCCTGTTATTTCCTTTCCTTACGACGTTACAAAGCGTAAAGAGTATCAACGGTACGACATTAAAGTTCATTCCAATTTACGTTTATCCCTTCTAGTAACAGTTCGAATGATATATATATATATATATATATATATATATATATATATATATATCGATCGATCTATCGAGTTTCGTTTATCAAAAGAAAGAGAAGAAACGATGTTAATGAAAGACGGACAGTGACAACTTTTCAATATTGAACTCATAGAATCGATTTTCTGAATGGCTCTCGATGTCTCGACTTCTAACCTTTCTTTTTTGTTTCGTTTATTATTTTCTTTTGCCGTACGAATATCCGCACGCGCGCGCGCGCGTATGAGTGCGTACGTCGCTTAAGTAAGTTTAAAAGTCGAAGGATACGAAAGAGATTACGAGAACAAGTATCCAACGATTAAACGAAACCTTTTACGGCGTCGTGGCGTCCGTGCGTTTGATGAAAAAAAAAAAAAAAAAAAAAAAAAAAAAAAAAAAAGAAAATGACACACAAAAAAAAATCACACACAAATAAAATAATAAAATCGAGAGAAAAAGGAAGTACGACATGGAGGCTCTTAAGAAAGGTGTAAAATTTTTTTGGCAATATTAAAGTCGTCGATCGATAATCATAATTCGCGTCATGCCCATAGAAATGTATCCGTAAAAAATAAACGTTTAAATGGACGAGTTAAGATCTTCTAATAAGGCATTGTAATTTGTTGGCACTAATAACGATCATTAAGCGGTTAAGCTGGGCGAACGATCGTATCTCTATGTCTGTGTGTGTGTATGTGCATGTGTGTGTGTGTGAGAGAGAGAGAGAGAGAGAGAGAGAGGGAGAATATGTTTTCGTGCGTGTATGGGTACAAAGTGCGTATAATCATACGAAAGAGAGAACTATAGTAAAAAGTTCGATGGAATGACAATGCGAAAGGTCAAGATAACGAAATAGAAAAATCCATTTAATGTCGATATTCGCTGTTCACTATTTGTAAGATTCGGGAGGAGAATACAATAAAATTCATAGTACTTAATTTTTCCACGATTTTCATTCAATCTAATCTTCTATCTTCATGATTGATCCAACGGTCCATGAATTCGCAAATTTCTTCGTTAACGGTAAGTCGATAATTTTTCATAGCGCGCTCATCGTCTAACACATATCGCATGCATGTCTTTTCTTCTTCTTTTCTTTTTTTTTTTTTTTTTAATCTAATTAATAACACTAATTATCCTTTTTTCCCCTTTCACAAATGAAAAATACAAAAAGAGAAGATCCCGTTTCGTTTTAATACGTAGTCGTAGTTTCATTTCGACTTATCCCATTACGTCTGAAACCTTTTTATATAATTTTAACAGCGTAAAATAATTAATGAAAGAGAAAGAATTATGCAGGGAAAGATCAAAGCTTCCTTGCAAGTTCACGGCGTATCTTGTTAGACTACGTTCAATCCTAATTCCAAAAGAGTTATCATGATCGTTAAAGCTTTTCTCTTTCTCTCTCTCTCTCTCTCTCTCTCTCTCTCTCTCTTTCCTTCTCATTTTTCTCACGAAAAGATAAAAAGAATTTAAGTTAACGATGTGCGTTTTGTTAAAATCCTCTTTATTATAAGGTAGAAATGTCAACGTTTTGCTTCGTTATAACGCGACATTCGAAAAGCCGTTCCACACAGTTTCAGTTTTACTCTAAGGTAAGGTAAGTAAGAGCAAGACAACGAGAATGAGAATACGGTTTGGTGCTTTGTACTTCGAAGTCGATTCGAAGTATCTCTACCGAGTGATAAACTCGAGAATGAGTCAGACCCGTTATAATAGTCCTCTTGCAATAGACGGAAGATGAAACTTCGACGAGTATTACAACCGTGAAGCGGAAGGTGTCGCTAAAAGGGAATCGAGAAGTTGTTTTGATCTCTTATCAAGGACAGCTGCCGATTTTAAATATCCCATGCGCGTCTTCCGTATTTTCCGGAGTTAGCGAAGATTCAGGAAACGTTGATCTATACTACTGACTCTCTCTCTCTCGCTACTTACTTCTCGTTACGCTAAGAATAAAGTTCGTCTCGATTCGTCGACCCGTTCTACTTACCAACTTTATCGTTGACCTACAATGGCCAAAGTTAAAACTCCATTCCACCGTTTTGATTAATTTATGCCACTGTCTTTCTTATTCATTTTCCTTTCCTTGTTTTTCTTCTTTTCTTTTTCTTCTTTGTTTTTCTTTTTTTTTAAATCACCGACTCGTACCACTCTCGAGTACACCAATCCATCTTATACTACTTATATCCCAATCCTCAATTTGTACTATCGAATTGAACCACCTATCTCCACTACTAAATTAATCCTTGAGATCCATCGGAACGTTGATTCGTAATATCGATTTTAATTCGATTCGAACGATACTTTCGATTAACAATAGCTATCTTAAAGTAACGTTGTTTCTTTCAAAGTGATTTTGTTAGAAGTTACGGATAATTTAGTATAGTTTGCGTTACGACGTTATCGTGCTCCTACCTGGAAAACTCGTACCTTCTTTGAGAGAGAAAGAGAGGGAGAGAGAGAAGAGAGAGAGAGAGTGAGAGAGAGAGAGAGAGAGAAAGTACAAGGCTTTCGACGCGTTGCGAGAGCATAGCTCACTGTAAGAGCGGTAAATCAGAAGAACGCGTTCGCCGTTCGTACGCGGTGAAAATGTCCGGGGGTGGAGGAGGAGGGGTGGGTGTAGAGTTGAAGGGTTACACGTTGAAGTATGTTTTCCCGACCCCAGTCGGACGAGGGTACGACGAGAGAAATCGTACACGCGAAGCACGCACGTGTTATTCGTTCCGCGGCCGGCCGGCCGGCCGTTCCGTTATTTCGTTTTCTCCTCGTAATTTCTCGGCCGTCCTTCCTGCAAGAGCAATGCTTCTTTCGCGTTCGTTAGCCGAACCCCTCTACGTCACGAGGTTTCCGCGCCAAAGGTTCGACCCGGTTACGTCCAATGTTAAACTTTACATTTGTTATTTCTCCCTTTTCTCCTACCTTTACTCCCCTCTCTAAATTATTCCTGGAGTTGGTCGATCGAATAACAGTTATTACGTTCGTGTAAAAAAAAAAATCGTAAATGGGCCATTGAGCTGTTTAATATTTGTGGATCATGTACACCAAAATCGATTTTGGAGTCGGTTCGTTGTCAATTGTATTAAAGCGTGATCGACTGACATCGACGGGTACGTTAAAACGCGATCTTTCTTTCGTGCCTTTGTTATTATTGTTATTATTTTTTTGTTTCTTTTTTTTTCTCTTTCGTTATAACATCAGCTAGTACCGTTGCATCGATCGAAGTATAGATACGCGACCTATTTGTAACTTTTATAACTTGTTTCTATTTTTCTTTTTTTCATTCGTAAGCACGAACTTCGAAATTCGTTCAGAAATTATCGTTCGCGTTTATAACGTCGTTTGGTAAAATTTCATTCGTGCGATGATTGTTTTAGTAACGAATTGAAAAATATAAGGAACATAAAGAGACTGCGAACTGTCATGTATATATGAGTCACCCGATACTAGTAACGGAGATTACATTCCAAGTAATAGACAAAATAAAAGAAAAAGGTAAGGGTTCATAAAGTTTTGGTCTTATTAAACGTTGAAATTTTGTTGCCAGTTCTTATACTTTTCTTTATCTGGGAAATGAAAGAAAAAGGAAACATATTTTATTCGCTTTATATTATACATATATATGTTTATGTGTTCGCGCGCGCGCGCGTGTGCGTGTGTGTGCGTTCGTGTCCGTGGGATGCACTCTGTGTATTCGCTAAAGTTCGTCGAAAGAAGAGTATGTCCTCGACCGTATATTTGATATTTGTTTAAATGCAAAGTAAGTATGGGTTACAGTTGAACGCGACGAGTCAGTTCTTTGAGTTGGGAGAAGGAAAAATATCTCACGTTTCTCCATGACTCTACCTTCCTTTTTTTCCTTTTTTCTATTTCTGGCATCCTTCTATCCTACCCTCCTACCCACCCCCTTTGGATCGCATGACGCAAAGGGCGCACCGTTTGCCCGGAGGAAGAGAAAAGATAGTAGAGGGACGTATGCTTCGTCATAATTTTGCATTGCGGTGGCACGTAGCACGTAGTCCGCCACGTCGCACGTGGAATCTCACGGCGCATACCGTTACTGAAGCGTTATGCATCATTCTCCCCTCTGGCTGAGGAGAGAAAAAAAAAAAAGAAAGAAAGGAAATAGAGAAAGAAGATGGGAAAGCTAACTTATTAACGCAAAGAAAAGAATAGAAAAGAGAAGAAAATAAAAGGGCATGGAAAAGAAAATAAAGGAGATAGATAGATAGATAGATAGAGAGAGAGAGAGAGAGAGAGAGGGGGGGGGGAGAGAGAGTGGGAAGTTACGGCAATGCGGCTGGCATTGCCATTCGTCGAAAAAGTTCCTATTTATTTTTATGCTCGAATATCTAGAAACGTGAAAATACGAGAGTTGTTTGTTTGTCTTTTGCCGTTCGATCGATACGATATTTAAACAAGCGTACATTCTTTATCCTTTATTACTATCTTCCTCTCCATTTCATTTTCACGTTATGGAATACGATATAGAGGGTTGGGTTGGGTGGGGCACGTTACCGATCAAAATATTTAGATAATTTTCGTCGAAGGCCATGGGAATCGTTAGGCCACTCGGGCAAGCTCTCATACTCATTTACGAAGATACCTTTGAGCGTACATGAGATTTAAACCTTGTGCGTAGCCGGTATATATACCGTACCCACGTATCAGTCAGCCTACTAGGATGTAGGTTCAAGCATGGATGTTTACATGGATGTGTTGCGAACACGTGCGTATGTGTATGTGTATGTGTGCGTGTGATAGAGAGAGAGAGAGAGAGAGAGAGGCACGGAAGCGTCATTACAACGTATATCGTCCGTACGGGTCAACACGTCGACAGTGAACGTCCATTACTCCATCAAACCTTGGTCATTGTCGACAGATCCGTCCACCGCCAATTTGCCAACAATAGCGATACTACGTGCGTATAAACAGGTTGTCTCTTTGACTGTCCGCAAATGGGATACTCCCCTCGAGTAGATGCACCCATGCCACTATCAAGACTATATCCAATCCATCCATCCATCCATCCATTCATCCATCCATTCATCCATCCATCCATCCATCCATTCGACCAACCAACCATCCATTCATTCGTCTATCTAACCGATGATAGTACCGGCAGTAGGGTGTATCTAATAGCTCTGGTTTTGTTTTTGTCAAGCTTCGTACTCTTTTAATTCAACGATTTCTCCCATATAACGTGGAGGCCTCGAACGTTGAAAAATCGAAAGCATTTCGTGTCGTAGTCCGAGTATTTGATGGTGGAACGATGTACCACCGAGAATACCGCTCAGAGAGGCAAAAGTCGTCTCTCTTTCTCTCTCTCTTTCTCTTTTTCTCCTTCTCTCTCTCTCTCTCTCTCTCTCTCTCTCTCTCTCTCTCACGACTGTCCCATTTCCATTGAATATTTCAATATATCCGTACGTGTATCGCGTCGAGGCAGCAGTAGGTTGTACTCGAGTGGTATTGAATTTCGCTTGCGAGCTTCTGTAGGAAGAAGGGAATTCGAGAAAACTCGTCGTTTTGCTCGGTTGATCGCTTTTGAGAATAGATACATACATATATATATACATATACATATACATATACGTATACATATACATATACATATACATATACATATACATATACATATACATATACATATACATATAAATATACATATATATATATAAATATACATATATATATATAAATATACATATACATATATATATATATATAGTATATATATATATATATATATATATATATATATATATAATGTTGTATATATAGTATATGTACATATATAATGTATATATATTATATATGTACATATATATATATATATATATATATATATATATATATAATGTTGTATATATAGTATATGTACATATATAATGTATATATATTATATATGTATATGTATATATATATATATATATATATATATATCGTCAGTCTTGCTTATTTTCTCATTGAAGTACGAAGACGTTGACGAATACGAGGTCTTGTTGAAAAGCTATTTACGTTACGGCTCATCGACTATATTATACATTAGTTAGTTTCCAAGTATCAAACTCGTACTTTCGATCCCAACTCAACGGTCAAGGCTCCAACGTTTCAGAGACGTGTCTGTCTCTCTCTCTCTCTCTCTCTCTCTCTCTCTCTCTCTCTCTCTATTCCTCTTTGGATAAGATATTGATACATCGGTGGAAGCTCGGAGAGAGAGAGAGAGAGAGATGAAATAGAATCGATTCTACGACGAGGCCGAAGTGTTCGAGCACGAGCACGTGCACGAGAGTCCAGTACGCGGATCTTCGGTTAAGTAAACTCACGGCCGGCTTTAATCGTAGCGTTTAATCGCGGTAGCCGGATCGCGGGATTAATTATTTTAACCCCCTTAGGCTAAGGTCGAATTAATGGACAGGACACCGCAATGCTACCGCAGCCTCGATAATTCTCTCCGCTCTTCCGTGAATATTCCTCTTCTAATCGTAGAGATGCGTGCCATCATTATATTCTATCGTTTAAACGATCCATTAATAGTTAACGTCGTCGATTTTCCGGCAAATTCTATTCGGATGGAACAACTTCGACCGGGTGTGCTCGTACGGTTAATGATACGAAACGTTAACGTCTATTTATCTCTTCGTTCGTTTATTTTTTCTTTTTCTTATTTGTCAACAATTTTCGTCATAGTTATCGCTCGATTTACGTATTAAGAATCAGAGCGGAACAAAGATTTCGTCGTATCTTATCGCGGCTATCTTTCACTTCTTTCTTACGTCCATTAACCCGGTCATTCGATTTTCAGAAATCGAATCGTATAGAGTCTCCCTATTCGGACATTGAATCTCGATCGTTTATCAAGTTCGAGTGGACGGTGCGCGAAAGCTGACGGCTTAAGCCTCTCCATTTTATCACGGCATTTTTCCTTGGCGAACAAGTCGAGCTTTTAATTCGACTGATTGTCTTCGTGACCGATCGATACCCTCTCCCCCGCCCTCCCTATTGAAAACGGTCACGTCGTACCAATGGGGAAACATTAAGGGGTGGGAAGTATTCTCTATTCCAAGGCGAAACGGCCCTTAGAGAAAATTACCGTTAAAGAATCTTCCGACGAAACTTTTACCGACGCACTTTACTATATTGAGAAAGTTTCACGATGAGAAACTGGAACGGCTCTCTCTCAGGGGGTCTGTCTCTTTGAGTGACCATTTCGCGCAAAACGCAAATCATTCGAATCCTTCCTCGTGGGGCTCGAGCGCCATACGTTCCGTCGTTCTCGTACGCAGAGATACGTACGTTCATTTTCCGAACGAAAAGAAAAATATTCTCTTTGCATAACGTAAGACGGAAGAGGGAAGAGAAATTACGAAAAGGAAAAAGAAAACACAAAGAGAAAAACGACGAAGAAAGAAAGTTTCCCCGGTCGTGCGTTACGTATATTTCCAAGACGAAGAAACACGGGGAATAATGACGTGATTCTTTTATTATAACTTTAACTTCGTCCCGGTTCGAAACTTTGATTCCGAAAAAAGCTGAGCGACTAAATTTTGCAAAAGAAATTTTACTCCCTGCGATTACTTCAACTTTCCTCTAAACCCCACCCCCCTCCACGCTCCCACGACCCCTCCGACACTCACTCAAAACCCTCGCTGTTCTTTGTCGATTTTATGCGTCAATCGACTCTCAGCAAGAGTAACCAACGATTCTGATTCTTCATAGATCGATGATACGTATTTAAAGTTGTTAAGAGTACGGCCGATAATTCTTTTTCCTTCTTTTTTTTTTTTTTTTTTAATGCTTACGAAGAAATATTATTTTATTTCTTTTTTATTCTTGCTCTTTTTTTTTTATTTGCTTGCGAATTAATTCAAATGCCAGTACTCGATAGACTTACGTTTAAGTTTATTGATATTTTATTTAATATTCTCTCTCTCTCTCTCTCTCTCTCTCTCTCTCTGTCTCTCACGCTATCTGTGTTTCTCTCCTCTTTCTATTAAAAATCGTATTTGCTCACTTTTTGTTTACATCAAATAATAGAAATTACCCGTAGGAATTTTTTATATCGTCTCTGAATACTCACAAACAGTCTTCTCCAATAAACGTGATGTTCTCTCTCTCTTTCTCTCTCTCTCTCTCTCCATCCATCTATCTATCTCTATCTTTCCATCTCTTTTACTCTTGAACTCATTCGATCAATCGACCTTCGTCTTCTTCGTATCTTCTCGAAGACGAACCGCATCTCTCAGTTGTCGTCCTTTGATTCTTTTTTCTCCTCGCGGCATCACCGTGACCGAGGAGATAGTTCAGACATTGGAATTTGCAACGAATTTCTTCGTAGCTCGTACCGTCCGCTTAATGAGATTGAATCCGTCCGAACCGTCTGTCGAGAGTACAAGAGAGAGAGAGAGAGAGAGAGAGAAAGAGAAAGAGAGAAAGGATTCACCGGATCGTCGATTCCCTATCGAACAAAGTGCCGTCCTCCTTATACTATCTTCCTTTTCTTTTTTACTTTTCTACTATATATAGCGTCTTTCAAAACTCTTGCGTCTTTTTATCGCGATGTCTAAAGGCGAATTAAATCGACTTGAATCAAAGTCCTTTCTACAAGATCGTAATCTTCTTACGTGTCTCGAGTTATCTGAAGATCTCTAACTACACGAGCCGCTACACGGATGCATATACACGCGCACGCATACGGATACACACACACACACACACACAGACAAAAACACACGAAATCTGTTCTTCTTATCTTAATATTACCGTTCGAAATGAATAGAAAAACTTTATAACGATACAAGATGTTATTAAAAAAAAAAAAAAAAAAAAAAATCGTATCTGTCTACGGGAAAGTATTAGAGATTTTTGTTTTATCAAGTCTTTCCTTGTCGTTTTACTTTTCGTATTTTATATTTCTTACGATCCGAGGAAATAGGGTTGGTTAGTTTTGAAATAATCTGTAGATAGACGAGAATGATGATTCCCCTTGTTCGTTCGTTCGTTCGTTCGTTCGAACGTTTCGTTAAATCGAACCTATTTTTTATGATTTGTGCGATCTACTTGAAAGGTATATTATGAGGGGAAAGAAAAAAGGATGATACACAGAGGTAGAAGGAAATAAGGGTAGAATGAATGAGCGTATAGCGTGTTGTTGACGCGACCAACGGAGAGACGATAAAGCCGGAGAAAGAAAAAAGGGAAAAGAAAGAAAGAACGTTCAAGTATCTTCTACCTTAGTTCGAGATTTGAAAATTAGCTCGAAAAGCGAACTTATGTTTCCAGAGTAGCCAAGCTTAAGCTTGGACAAATAGCGAGCTGAGAAATCCTCGTTAACGTGTTAATCTTAACGCCGACCCTCTCTCTCTTTTCAGTCTCTCTCTCTCTCTCTTTCTCTTTCTTTCTCTTTCTTTCTCGACGTTCACCCTCTCCAATTATTCTTTTTTCTCATCTCGCTTGCGAGAAACGTTCTTTTGAAGAAATCCGTATTTGTAAATCTCCTTGGAAAAAGTAAATGTACAACGCTTCAACGTTCTCCCCGTTAAACTACAACGTTCTTCTTTTAACGTTTTAATTTTTAAAAGGTACAACCGTTAATTCGTTTCTCATAAAATAACTTATCGAGATTAACAAACGTTTTATCCTTATAAGAGGTTTCATTAAAAATGTTTTTTTTTTATTTGGATCATCTTTAGTTGTCCAGATTTGTATCGTCAAAATAAAATCTAATTTACGATTAATATTATTACAATTGATTAATATTAATATTAAAACAAGACACGGTAATGTATTGTCGTTGATAAACAAATTACCGAAAGTAAATATTTCGTTAATCGAATTTCACGAAATGTTTACATTATTATTATTATTATTATTATTATTATTATTATATAGCGATAATCTGTAACATTCGAATCTTGGTTTTTTTTTTTTTCGTGTTCGACTATCCAAGAAAAGTCATCGGTCAAATAGTATCTTGTGAACCGAAGAATCCGATAGATTTCTAAAAGTCGACGAAGAACAATAGGTATCTCGTGGTTCTTCCTAGGTGGGGTAATACCACAGAAGGGAAGTATCTCTTTGCAAGGAGTGTCTCTTATCCGTAACATTCGAGAGACGATCGGGTAAGTCGTGTACAAAAGCCGGTGAAAAGTGATTGCCGCGAGTCCCCAAAGAAAATCAATTACCTAATAGTACCACCGTTATTGCAACGACATTGATCAACCTAAGGGAAGTTTCTATAAGTCAAAGGGACAATGTTCTACGATCTTTGAACGTGTCTACTTGATTTCTTCGTTCGTTGGCTCACAATGCGACTACCACCAACGTGAAACTAGAAAGAGTAACAGAATCGACAATCAAGAGACTTACATATCGTAACACAGTTTCATTCTCTTTCAGTACGGTGTACTCGAACGGGGTCCTTCTATCTTCCATTTGCAAATTAAACGGCAGCATCATTGATTTCAATCCCAGAAAAACCAATCTACCACGACTTCCATCGCAGTGTCTTTAAACTCGCTAACTAGGCGTTTAATCTTAATCGATTTGCCGACCAATCGGACTGGCCGACACACACACACACACACACACACATATATATATATATATATATGTATCGTCATTTTATTCCATTTCTTTCTTCCTCTCTCTCTCTCTATTTTTCCTCTTTCGAGATCGCCTGACTGCTTTCTTATTATCCTATTCAACCAATCCCAGCTAGTCTTCTCTTTCCACTGAGCTATTTCCTTCCTCTTTACTTCTTCCCTCTAACCACTTTTTTATCCCCTCTTCTTTTTCTATTTCTTCTTCTACAACTACTACTTCTTCTTCTTCTTCTTCTTCTTCTTCTTCCTTTCCTTCTTCGAGCTTCGAACGATTTCTCGAGCAAAACGCCAGCAAGCACATCCTTCCTTCCTTCTCTTAAACTCCAAGAGAACGACTTCGCCCACTTCTTCTTCTACCTAGTGCCTTATCTTAATGGGTCGCCTCGGCAATCGAAAGTTTAGTTATTATCGCGCCCGTTGTCGCTTCCATTCCGCGAGCCACGCGGAAAATCCCATGGAAATATGGCGGTAGATAGGACCTGTGGAAATTACCGGTACGGCGTCGACGACACACGGCCCCGGGCTTTTGGCCGACAAAGTCTCCCGAACTTCCGGCACTGTCTACTCCCGGAAAAGTCCAAGAAAAAGGTCTAACTGAATTTTTCGTCTCTACATTTCTATCGTTTACTCGGCTTCGTTTTGCCCGCTAGTAAAGCGATTCGTAATTATGCGAAATCAGAAATAATTCGAAACATTTTCTCTCCTTTTTCGTTCGTATTCGCTTGTTCTCTTTTCCTTCTTATTTTTTCTTTTCATTTCTTTTCTTTTCTTTTCTTTTCTTTTCTTTCTTTTTTTTTTCCTGTTTTGTACCGTCGTCGGTGTGAACGCTGTAATACGTAAGTTGAAATTTAATGCTGCAGGTTGGAAGGTAAAAATAAATAAATGCGTCCCGTTATAAATTTATTCTCCGCATTAAAATTCGCGTAGAACGTACATGTGTTATGAATTTGTAAAAAAAAAAAAAAAAAAGAAAAAGAAAAAAAAATTATATTATGCAAAGCGTTTAATATTTTTAATCCACAATTTCAATATCATTATTGAAGGTCCGGTAATAAGAGTTTTATTATAATTATATTTTAATTTATTTTACATAATCAAGAAAGAAATTTCCAACGAATAATAAACCGAGCGATGATTAGCTGTTTGATGAAAAACAACGACAGTCTAGGTAAAACTTTAATCTTGGAAAAAGATTGCTCTCTCTCTCTCTCTCTCTCTCTCTCTCTCTCTCTCTCCCTCTCTCTCAATCTCTCCGTTAATGTAAAAAATTTTATTCGGTTCATCTTGGAAATTTGTTACTCGCAATTTTCATTTTGTTCCATTAACGCGCCCGTCCGATTAATTGAGAAAGGATGAAGTATCCAATTGGCTTATATAAATCCTTCGTTGTTCGTTATTATGATGATTACATAAAATATGTTACTCTGAAAATGTTACGTAAAAAGGAAATTTCATATCGTAGAGGAAGACTTTTCGATCTCGCGATTAGTTTCGAGGTTGAAACGAGTTATGGTCTTGCGCGAGCCTTGGCAGGAACGAGATAATCGAATAATACCGTTAAACGGAATTTTTATCGAGGCCGCCTTCCTTAATCAATGAAAAAAAAAAAAAAAAAGAAAAAGAAACCATTAGAAGTCTTGGTAATATCGTTATAACGTTATATCGTCGGTTGCACCGCACATTCGGGTTACGTGTAAAGGGATCGAGAATTTCTTCCTCCATTTTATACTCGCTCTTAAGAAAGATGAAGCTTTAATTAAGAAAGATTCACCGCGTTTGTAAACTAATGAATAAAAATGAAAACTAGTTGTGCCGTTACGTGGCCGATAAGCGAAATATATCTTTCGAATTTGATCATATTCGTTCGTCCGTGATAATATCGTATATTACACGTCGACCATAATTATAAATCCATTGATACACGCGTTCATATTTTTTCGTCGTCTACGACATTTTATCCTCGTTTTCTTTTTTTTTCGTTTTTTTTTTCTTTATATACGATCGGGATGGAATTAAAAAAAAAAAAAAAAAAAAAGAAAAGAAAAAGAAAAACTAAAGAAGTAAAGAAAGTGAAAGAGAGAAAAGACAGGGAACTCTTTTTAACTCGCTTCCAGGTGAATCGGATTGATATAATTAAAACGATGTAATTAAACGTTCGAAGTTAGGATAAACGATGGTGGTAATGACATGGTTTACGCGCAAAGAGAAGAATCGCAAAGTCAAAGTTAGCTTCAATGTGGTTACGTAACTATGTGTCAGTCGTTGGTCTGAAGTCTACAACGTTGGCTGGCCTAAGTATAAATCACGCGAAGATAAGGTCATAGTTTCCCAAGCCAGTGGCGTCTACAAACAGTCGGTAATGAAACCCGTTTGCTTCTATGGATGGGGAGAAACGGAGGGAAAGATATCTGACAGTGCCAAGTCAACTAATTAGGGCCGACTCATTAACGAAGAAAACCGGGTCAATTGTTTGTTGCCCGAGAACTTGATTCGTCACTTTTCAAAATACGTTTACTTCATCCGTTTATGTTTGTACATATAATTATATATACAGAACGTATCGCATAAAGGTCGCCATAATTCTTTAGTTCCTTTGTGCGTAGAAAGAGAGAGAGAGAGAGAGAGAGAGAGAGAGAGAGTTGGTTGAAAGGTTAAACAAGCAAACAAACAAAAAACGTCAGTCCTCCATATCGTAACAAGTTACAAAAATAAAAATTGCGCGGATATTAGTCTGTCAATCAAAAATCGAGGTCACCTTCGTTCTTTTTCTTTGTTTTTTTTTTTTTTTTTTTTTTAATGGGATCACGTAACTTTTTTTACGCGGCACTGTAGACGTAGGTAAATAAAAGAATAAATAAGGTACAGTCATAGTACAACTGAGTATCTTATTAAACGGATAATCGTCGAGAATTTTAATCATCACGTTGAAAACTCTATCGCAGAGCGCGATTAAAGGTTCTACGACGAGAGAAGGAGAGGGAGGAAGAGAGAGAGAGAGAGAGAGAGAGAGAGAGAGAGAGAGATTGGGAATATTGGACTTTAATGGCATAGTAAAATTATAAGGAGCCAAATGAAAATTCAAGTTTACCTCTTCGACGTTGGTAGCATAAATTTTACACTGATTGTGCCTTGCGTTATAGCGGTACGGTAAACTTTGCTTTTTAGTTTACGACCGTTGAATGTGCTAATCGAAAGTCACGCTTATGAATGTTAAACTTTACTGTTACAATTAGTTTATTTAATTAAGAAGAGACCAGAAAGTAAGAACAAGAGGGAGAAGAAGAGAGAGAGAGAGAGAGAGAGAGAGAGAGAGAGAGAGATGAAAAGTGTGTACCTTGTTAAATCGAACTTTGGCGACATGAAATTTAGTCATAACTCATGGGAAAAGGATGTTACGAGTGACATGCTTACAAACGATTTTCGTCATAACTTTGTGTAAAAAGAGAGATAGGAAGAAAGAGAGAAAGAGAGAGATAGATAGATAGATAGATAGATAGATGAATAGAGATGGATAGAAAACCGTGAAAGTGTTTTTGCACGTAGCCGAGGTATTTTATCGCACGGCCAAAACGTTTTTGAATGTGAAACGAAAGGTTGAATATACACCGGCGAATATAAAGCGTATCTGAAAGTGAGCGATGGTATGGTTAACTATGGACAGAGAAAAGGGGGAGAGGGAGGTAGGGAGACGAAGAATAGGACAGTTTGTTCATAATTTAACAACGATACGACGGGCGATCGGTCATGAGCAAAGCGTAGCTTCGTCGTCGATGAACGAGCACCGTCATCGCTTCGATCTTTCAAAAGAAACTACATATTCTTCTTTCTCATAAGTAACTACTTATATATTTATTACATTTAAAGTTGTTTTTTTTCTTTTTTTTTTTTTTGAGAGAGAGAGAGAGAGAGAGAGAGACGTCTAGATACATCTTGCGTCATCTCGATTTATCTCTCGTACAAATGATTTTCATTCGGACGTTTTGATCATTGTCCACTTCTTCAGATCACGATATTTTATTACCATCCTTCATCTCATTGTCGGTATGAGTATCATGGTCTTATATATAATCTTGAAGAACAAAGCATACGACGACGAAGTCTCCAAAGAAAAAAAACGGTTAAAGGAGTTAGATTAATGTCCTTCTATTACGCACGACAGACTTTATTGCTAATTTGAATCATTAAGAAAACGAGGAGAACTCGTAATGGCGATGACGGCAGACCTGGCGCGTTTTATCCCTCGGAGAATCGACCTCGTCGGACTTTTATTGAAGGATATAATTTTACCTCAAAGACAGGAAACGACAGTTATTGTAGTATGGCGAACGATGAAACGGGATCATCCTGGATTTTCTATGGCGATCCTGTTTCACGGCAAGAGGATCATTCCGCCGTAGAATTGTCAGACGGATGTTTTTCAAATGGAACCAAAATTTTTTTCATCTTCTCTTTTATTCTCTTCGATGTCCACGGAAATGTATTTCATAAGCTTCGAATTCTCATTTTTACATAATGCATTCGGGATTGAACGATTACACTTCGTACTCTTCTTTAAAAATGATCGTACCCTAGTACTGATTCGAGATCAATGAAATTTTAATGAATAAATTTTGATTTATCCTCGCGCGATATCACCGTCAACAAAATGTTTCATCTTTTTCATAAAGATCGATTCGAATCGTTCGACTTAACCTCGAAGTTAAGCCGGGCGATAATGGATGACATAATACACGTCAAAACGTCTATCGGATGAACGGAAGAGGATGGGACGACCGGGAGGGTTCAAGGGTGATACTGAATTGGGCCGACGATATGGGAAAGCGGATCTCGATAGAGTTGGTAATGAATATTTTACAGGACTCAGGCACCGATTTCGATCGAAATACTCTTTGCAATTTTAATTTCTTTTTCTTCTCCTTTTCCCTACTTTTTTATTTATTTATTTATTTATTTATTTATTTATTTTTTTTTTTTTTAATACCTCGAGGTTTCTTCGACGATATACCAAATGCTTCGAGGGATCCGTACGGTCCACCGGCCGTTACACGCCAGGATGTTGGAAAGGGTCGTCAGTTGCT
>OU427001.1:6108264-6170764 GCA_911387935.1 Dolichovespula saxonica
AATTCTAACGAACGTTCTCCGTCACCCCCCCCCTCCTTCGCCCCGTCCCCGCCCCCGGATAGACGACCACTTCTGTAGGTCGCAATTAAACGTTCCCGGCAAACAATGAGTATCCGACGCGAGACAGGTTTCCTACCATATCGAACAGCTGAATCCACGAAGCCTTAGTATTTCATCAAGAGATACGTATGTATGCATGTACGCCGGTACGTACATTATTCGCTATTGCGACTTCGTATAAAACGCATTACGATGGTCTCTTATCAGCTTTGCGCCATGTAACTTAATTGGCTTCCTCATCTCGATCGATGATCAGATTCATATACTTACGTATCTGTGGTAAGAAGAGATTATATATATATATTTTTTTTTCTTTTTTTACTCGATTTACGACTTTAATACATCATCAATTGTTCGATACCATTTTGAAAGAGATCAATTGTTTTTCGGCCCATCAATAGGTAGATATACAATATTGCAAACCAACATAGTCGATGTTGTTTAACATGAAAAATAATTTACGCGATCATTTTCTCAAAAAAAAAAAAAAGAAGAAGAAGAAGTGAACGTGTCGAACGATTTTGAAAAAAAAAAACGAAAATACACTTGACACAGGCTTGCATTAAACCGTGCGTACGGTACAAAAATTGAATGAACGATCGAACAGTTGTTTTTTGTTAGGAAAAAATTGGAAAAGCAATAGAGAGAGAGAGAGAGAGAGAGAGAGAGAGAGAGGGAGGGAGAGAGAGAGACGTACTCAATTGCTCAATTGGTGTAAAAGCGCAATAAATGTTTCGCATCGATAAGTTCGTGCTTACAGTGGAAAATATTCTTCGATGATCGTATTGGGAGGTAGGTCTTAGATGTGGCGTGAAAGAGGAAGTAAAAGGAGGAGAGAAGGTAAAGGAGAGAAAAGGAGAAAGTAGAAAAGGAAGATCGTCACGATTCTCGCGAGATTTATTCCGTAGCTGAAGCCGACCATTTCTTTAGAGCGGCGTGTCGTTGCTCCGGTATTAAACATTCCAAGCATCGCGATACCTTTCCAATACACAACGCGTTACCCAGAGTTCTACGCTGGAAAATCCAAGGCAACCACACGTGTATACACACACACACACACACACACACACATACACACACACGCGCGCGCGAGTGACACGAACACATGGACATACAGACGTTTGTACTAGGACGGTGGCGAAGAGTTTTGTACTCGTTTGAAAGGCTATGACTGTCGCGAAAATAGAAGAGAAAAGGCAAAGAGAGACAGAGAGAAAAAGAGAGAGAGAGAGAGAGAGAGAGAGGGAGAGAGAAGCTTTGAAAAGTGGATCTCAAAATATGCGACATCGAATCCATGGAAATCTATCGAACGATCTTCTTCCAAACGTTTTATTATCAATACAGAGATTATATTTACGTTTATAACAAAAGTGATAAAAAAATCAATTGAATCTTACCGACGACGTCACTATTATAATTATCATTAAATTTCTCTTCCTCACTATTTTTTTTTTTTTTATTAATTGATAAAAGAGATTTGTATAAAGAAATAACACCGACGTATGGTGTCGATTTGATAAGTTCAATCGTGCACTTAAACGTTAATCAAAGTAAACGTCAAGATTGCGTTCGTTAGGGTTCAACGATATTTGAAATGGAAGAATCGTTAAGTAGTATCGATCGTTCGGTTTTTCAATTCTGACAAACATTCGATTTCATCGGACAACTGCCGATGCGATTCCGTTTCTGCCAGCTGATAGAGTAAGGTCTATATTTACGCGAGAGAATAAAGCCACTTGTTTACCTACGTACTCTCTCGCGCGACAGAGGTGCCAACGAAGAAGCTACGAGAGCTTGGTTTATCGTTGTTATACGAAAGTGTGTGTGTGTGTGTGTGCGTGTATAGTAAACGTGGTGTAGCAAACGTGGTGGTAGAACGTTGTAGTGGAAGCTATTCGATGAACGAGTCGAGTAAATCTACGGCTCGTTAAAGCTAGAACGGTCCTAGAGACTTAATTCGATTCGTCTGCTTCGAGATAGTACTGGGTGAGATACAGAAGAGTAAAATGAGAGAAAGAGAGAAAAGGAGAGAGAGAGAGAGAGAGAGAGAGAGAGAGAGAGAGAGAGAAACGTTCTATAGCCTCGTAACGAACGATCGAAAGCTTCGAATACTTCGAAAGTGCTCTACGGTGTTCGATCGAAGGAACATTTTTACACGAGCGTCGATATCGGTAATTACACCGAGACCGCAGGATCTTGTCTACTAATCCCTCCTCGATCGATCGATACTCATTGATTTTAGCTAATACGCGATAGAAAAGATTCTTTATATATTATTAAAGATTAGAAAGTAACGTTTATAATATGTCTTCTATAATCCATTCCATCGATGAGATCATTCATCGTTTCTCTTCTAATTTATCGTATATAATGTAACTCTGTTGTATTTCAATAATAACTCATTTTGCAGACACGCATAACGCGCTCACGTACGTTATATTTGTTAGTTTATTATATCGCGAAATCCTACGGCGTATTCTTTGTAGTAATAATAACGTCAAGAATTTCGAAGTCAATGTTCCATTAACTAATAATATACAGAGTCGTAGAGTGTTTCGCTAACATGCGTGCTCTGTGTCTGATTAATTTTACTGTCTAATCAGTGAGAACGTCACTGCTGTTGCACCGAATGCTACGAGATTTCGCGAGTTCCAATATTGTTGTTATTAAATGTTACGCAGAGAGGAATATTAATAATTTTGAATTACAAATTATATATAGATATATATATATATATATATATATATATATATATATATGCACGTATATAATGGATAAAGATCTGTTTTCTCCCTTTAGAACGATCTTCGATTATAAGTACGTCAATGGGAATAAATTGAATTTGCCACGAATAAAGGAAATGCAAAACGTTTTCCGAGTTATACGCTTTGAGAACCGACCCAACTCCACTAATGATACATATCGAAGAAATCGAGAGATATTGCGAGATATTCGATCTGTAAAAAAAAAAAAAAAAAAAAAAAATTTATTGGTCGATAATGCGTCCCGTGTTATTTCATCTTAACGAAGATGAAACGTTTTATACTTCATCCTCGACTCAATTTCTTTTCTCGATTTTCTAAGCAAGTATCTAAACGCTAGTTTTCCCAATGTGACAACTTGACTCTCTCTTTCTTTCCACTTTCGTTTACTTTTTTCTTTCTCTTTCTGTCTATCTCACAGCTTTTACCAATCTCGGAATAAAAGTCGCATTGATGTGATCGATGTTGAAAACGCGTTCGCAAAGGGAACTCTTCGTTATAATCTAACGAAGAGGAAGAAAGATAGCAGAATGGTTTTCGAAATCGAAGTTGCTCTTATCGTACCGACGACCTTCGAAACGTTCCTTAGATAACCATCGTTTCATTCCTTCGAATAATTCGAGGAAAATAAGAAAAAAAAAAAAAAAGAAAAGAAAGAAAGAAAGAAAGAAAAAGAAAAATCTCGCGATTCAATTATTTTCCCAATTGTCGAGAGTGCCATTTGATTATTATTATTGATCTCTGAAATTTGCATCAAATATCACGAGAAACGTTAATTACCGGGTCTTAATTCATCCTCGAGATTTGAGTTAGATCGTTTGACGTTAGATTCCTTTTCTAAGAAGATAGAGTATGTGTGTGAGAGAGAGAGAGAGAGAGAGAGAGAGAGAGGAAAAGCATTTTCGACCGCAAAGATCGTACTCGACGACTTCTTAGACGGCAGAGAACGGTAGAAAATCCAGATGACGACCAGGCCTCCGACCTGGGTGCTTTCAATTATGAAAACGTTTCTGTGTGCCATTGTCGCACGGCATTGTTCGACGAGCACAATCGTGAAGATAATTAAGCGATCTTTACGAACGGAGAACGCGAAATTCATTATGTAACAGAGCGAAGCGATCGTTGCGACACGAGAACCTTAGAGAGAAATAGAGAGAGAGAGAGAGAGAGAGAGAGAGTGAGAGGAAGTGAAAGTGAGAAAGGGAGAGAGAGAGAGAGATCGTTATCAAGCTACTTTTCTTCGTAGGGACAGATCCCCACTGAAAAACGCCGTTTACTTGCGCCGTAAAGCTCCCCGTAAGCTCGTACATCGTGAAGAAAAGAATATCTGATAAGAACGGCATAAAAGTTTATCCCCAATCGTTCCTCCTCTAGTCTCTATGTTTATATAAACGGATTCATTTACATCTTATCAGACATTACAATTCGTATAATACTTTTAATCGATCGCAAATGGAATCGTAAATTTGAAACGTTAGAAAGACGACGTAACGCGAAATGATAGAGAAGACATGACAAAAAAGGTACATTCTTAGTCGGGATAAACGAAATTTGATAATAAATTGAGATAGAAATATTTTTACGCACACACACACACACACACACACACACATATATATATACATATCTATATATTTGTGAACATTTTTCTTGGAGATAAAAGGCATAGCGAGCGTTTGATGGCTCGTTAAATAACATATGTCTTTGATCAGCGTCCTGGCACGTTGTCGAGGATGGTAATCGAATAATAAATGGAAAATCAAGATGGTCGTATGATTGCTCGTAGGAAATAGGACGACGGCCAGGATCGGCATCGTTCACTAAAAGGATATTCACCCTCACCCTCCCCCCCCCAACCCTTTTTTCCAAGAGTCTCACGTTTTTATAGGGAAGACAGGAAACTTAAGTTAGCGACTACTTTCGGAAAAGCTTCGACGTCTCCACTCATTTTACGTGCACTCGTCGTGGATCGCGATCACGAGAGCAGGCGAACGTGACTTCCAATTTCGTTGACAACGATTTACGGGTAGACGTGCTCAACTCCACGATCCTCTACGAAATTTCTTCGAAGGAGAGAAAAGAAATTTTGAAACTCTCTTACGCCCGAAATCGTCCCATCTTCTTCTTGGAGTTAAATAATATATATATATATAATTTAATTTTTTTTTATTTTATATATATTTCCCTTTTAAAGCGCAATGTTCTCTAAGAAGAAAAAGAAGAAAAAGAATTGACAATAATTATATTCCTACGGAATGTTTCTCGATGGAAAAAAAAGAAAAACGTTATATCAATTAAATGAAAGAATATTTAATTAAGAGAAAGAAATAGCGCGATATAAAGAGAAAAGAATGTGTATATATATATATATATATATATATATATATATATATATATATATATATACATATAATATTTCATTCACTTTTTCTCGAGTAAAAGAATATCAAATATATATATGTATATGCGCACGGTGTCGCATGGTCTCAGATAAATAGAAAAGAAAAAGAAGAAGGTAGGAGTCCCTTTTCTATTGCGATTTCGAGATGAAAGGAGAGTGCGATAACTCGGATGACTGGACACCAAAACGCATGCCAGCATCGGAAGTTTGAAGGTAAACCGCAAGCGAGATTATATAAACGTGCAAGGATGCTTTCAACATCTCTCCTCCCTTTCTCTCTGTCTCTCTTTCTCTCTTGTGGCACAGTATTCGATATTCTGTAAAAAGAGAGTGAAAGAGAGAGAGAGAGAGAGAGAGAGAGAGTACGTTGGTCCTCTCCATTGAAGCTATTCTTACCATATGTATGCTGGTTTTAGCTTGTCGAGATAGATATTCCTAACATTCGTTGAAACGGCCGGCTTTACGGCAGCTTTCGTGCTGAAAGCTCGCTCGGGTGCGGCCGTGCGTCCTCATCTCTTTTTCTCTTTTTCTTGCACTCACACAGTTACATTCAGAAAAAAAGAAAAAAGAGAGAGACAGAGAGAGACAGAGAGAGAGAGAGAGAGAGAGAGAGACCATAGCCAACCCCACCTTCGTTCTCTATCGTCCTTATATTTCTCGCACTCCTTTCCGCCTTTCATTCTACGAAAGACCAAGCACACGGTATCTTTCTGAAGCTTCCCATCCTTTCTCGGCCCTTCCCTTTCCTCCCCCCCATCCTTCTCCTAGCTCGCTTCCCTTTTATTTCACGCTGCCTCCTTTCCCTATACGAAATCCTTCCCATACCGATTTTCTCTCCTTCCGTTTTTCTCTATGCCCTTACCATCCTATCCATCCTCCCTTTACAGCCCCTATCCCTTTTATTTTCTACCGATATTTCGTCCTTTGGTCCTAGTCGATCTAAATGTTTTCCTTGGTCGAGCCGATTCCAATCGACGGATGCGAATGGTTTCATTCGAAGTGATCTTCGAACGATCAGAAATACTCGTATGGGGGTCGGTCGGTTAAATAGTTCAAGTGTATCATCCTTATGAGTTCGCGAATGTACGTCAATTGTTTGGTTGCGAAAGATTATAAAAAGAGGAGGAGGAGGGGGAGGGGAGGAAGAAAAAGGAATCATATAGCTTACGGTAACAATTATTTTTTGTTATTTTATTCCAATTATTTTTTAACGTCGGACGTGTCATTTTTCTTTTTACCCTTTTTCTTTTCCACCATCTTGTCCGTCCTTTATTTTTCTTTCTTGTTTAACAGCCTCGTGTATCAATGATCAAAGAAAAAGGAAAGAAAATAGAAATAGCGATACGTACATTTATATCCAATATAATTCGTTTCGCGAAATTCGTACGTCGAAAAAATAAAGAAAAGAAATCAAACGAAATCGAACAACAAAATTTATATACGGTTTACAAACGGGAGAACTAAAGGCAACAGAAGAGAGTGATCGTTCCTACAATATCGTTGGGTAACGCGAGAAATGTTCCTCTATCTTTTTCGATGATTTAACACTTCTATTGAACACTTCTCTATCCTCTTTCCAACACCAACCTTGATTTTTACCCTTTCTCTGTCGTCCTTCTTGTTTTTTTCTTTTTTCTTTTTTCTTCTTTCTTTTTTTTTTTTTACTTTTCTCTTCCTCCTTTTTTTTTGTAGTTTCCGTTACTTCCACTTCCCTCGCGCTTACTTCTTTTTTACTCTTTCCTTTTCTATTAGAGATCACCCTCCTGCACTCAGACAAACTTTCGAGTTAGTTCAAAAAGAGAAAAAGAGAGAGAGAGAGAGAGAGAGAGAGAGAGAGAGAGAAAGGAAGGGCAAAGGCTTGACGCGAGCATTCGTACTCTCTCTTCCGTACGAACTTTTGGATTTCCTGCGTTTCATTACGCCTCTACTATTTCGCTCGAACCTCCCTCCCCTCCCTCTCCTCGACCCCTTTTCCCATCCTCCTTTCCCACCTACCTAACATCACCACCACCACCACCATCACCATCTTCTTCAGCCAACTCACTCACTCCTCGCCTCTTTTCGTTGCTTTCTCGTCGCGAATGCCAGGCAGCCAGCCAGGAAGTATTTCTCCTATTTATTCGGCATGAATTTTGATAAGACCCTCGACCTTTTCATACGGCTAACATTATCTTTTAATAAGACACGATCTTCAGAGACGGCGTGCTGCCTGTAGAAAGGGAGAAAGAGAGAAAGAGAGAGAGAGAGAGATAGATAGATAGAGAGATAGAAGAGAAAACGTTGAAAACACATGGAAATGTATTCCCTCGATTTACTCGACGAACTAGTAGGCTCGTTTCTAACATACAATATATCTTTACGTCGATCTCGAATTTGATAGTTATGGAGGTAAGGGAAATATTAACACGAATTCTATTTTTTATCTTTACATCCGAATTTACATCGATCTGACAACGTTTTATATCGGTAGGACGTTTGTTTCGGGCTTGTTTTCTTTCAATTTTCTATTTTTATTTATTTTTTTTTTTTTTTTAATCGATACGAAAGAAAAAACAAATTTTGAAATATCGTATGGACGAATTAAAAGATCGTATTAGAAAGAATTTTCATTTTATTTTATCTATATTTTATTTTATCTATATGACAGATTAGTATCAAATAGTTCATACCGTTATCCTACCGTAAAAAATTTCGAACGAACCGTTGATATCTCCCCGGCCCCCTTTACATTCGACCGATGTTGAAAGGGATAAATTAAAAAAAAAAAAAAAAAAAGAAAGAAATAAAGCAAGGGAAAAATGTTAGGATTGTATTTTAAAGCTGTACTAAAATGGATTGATGTTGAAATAAACGATGTCAATAATTTTCAAATTTCAATGCGTAAAATTAAAGGAGCAATACTTTATGGTAGAAATATCGCAAAATTGTTTTTGAACGGTAGATAAACTTCGATGCTCGTACTCGACTCGAATTATTAAAATGATTCTTTCGTATATGTATATAAATATATATATATATATGTGTGTGTGTGTGTTTTCGCGCGTGTATAAACACTTGTGCTCATTGAAACGGGCGAGAAATCAATCGTGAATGAAAACGCTTAAAACGCAAGTAGCGACAAGCGGAAAGCGCGTCATTAGATTTATACGGTTCTATACGGTATTGCGGGAACGATTTGCGTGGCTTATCGTTCTCGATTACTCCGAGACTAATACACGCGAAGGCAAACGTATACGTAGGTATACTTGTTACGTGTGTGAAACAGCGGAAATTTTGGTAGCGTATCGTACAGATACGCATACGGACTCACGCGCATGCACCAGTGATAAATGTACGCGGCAGCTGTTGCTACGTAGCTGAACGCGGCGAGTATCATAAATATTATAACTAAAGTAATCCGATAAGGGCCAAACTGGCGTGTACCCTCCCACCCCCCTACCCCTACCCCACCCCACCCCGGCGTTCTCACAAACTTTCAGATGGATAAGCTAATCGTAGTTACACCCGCCCACAGATTTTTCCTTAATTTCATTATAACTTTACAAGGATATTAAATCCGATAATTAAGATATATAAACCTTAAGTACGTTTACAACATTCCTTCTGATTATATCACGTAGAAGTTCAACGGCTCTTGACAGTTACGACGAGAGAGAAAAGGGAATAAGAGAAAAGGAACGGTAGGGGGAAGGAAAATTGAAAAGAATATTTTAGACAAAAAAAGAAAAAGGAGCGAGGAAGAAGATTAAAAAAAATTAGAGAAATACAACCAAAAAAAAAAAGGGAGAGAGAGAGAGAGAGAGAGAAATTCCATTCCCGAGAAAAAGTTACCGAAGTGTCGTTGGAAATCGTCGTATCCTTTCAAATGATCGATACAGATGAAGCAAGATGAGAAATATTAATAAACGAAATGCGGCGCCCCTCGAATAACGAGTTCGCCGTATGGCTCTGGCATTTCCCAAGGGATAAAGCAACCGGATTCTAATTACTTAGCGAAATCCTTGTCCCAGGGAAAACGTTATACGACACTACACCGTTCTGGAACAATCTATTATTTCGAGGTTCCACGTACCTCTTTTACGGATGGCCATGTTTCTCGTACAACTTAACGTTGGACGGAAAAAAGAAAGAATCTTCGAAAGGAAAAATACAAAAAAAAGAAAAAAAAAAGAGAAGATACGTTGAAATAAAATGAGAGGAAATCTGGAAATACGATTATCGGGACGATCTTCCTCGTTTGATGTGATTTTTATTGCGTTTCCATGATGTATTCTCCTTAACGGATAATGCGTCATTGAAGGAGATTAAGAGAGCTAGAGATAGATAGATAGATGGGTAGGTAGATAGATAGAGATAGAGAGAGAGAGAGAGAGAGAGAGAGAGAGAGAGAGTGAGAGAGAGAGATGGTATGTGACATCCGTTAGTCGTGGGTAAAGCCGATCGATTTCCCCTATCCCTTGTGTATATCGACTGCACGTTGTTCGATTAGCCGCGTACGTCAACGGATCAAACATATTTCATCGAGTGTCCATATAGTAGACTCTCTGGCCATGAAACTCACGATATACTCTCTGAGAGAGTGCCTCTGGAATATCATCTCGTATATCTAAATGCGTACGTAAGTAAATAATAAATTTTTCAATCAACACAATTGAAAGATTAATTCAATGGAAATTACGATGTGGATATAACTGAATTGGTATTAATCGAAAGAAGGCTGGATAGGATGGACGATGAAGAAAAAGAAATACGAAATGATAATGACGACGACGATGAAATAATAATAATAATAATAATAATAATAATAATAATAATAATAATAGTAAAACAAGATAAACTTCGAAGAACTCGAATTTCTTTGTTTCACTGTAGCTGACTAAGACGGAATTATTCAAAATTCGCCTCCGTTCATCTCGAATTTCGTTAACCTTGCTGCTCGGTCCGTTCGTGTGAATCCGAGAAGACTCTCTCTACTCATAACGCTTGAATCTTAAAGCGAGCAACTCCGGGGCTGCGAACAGTTTACCACTATTTGTCCCAGGGGCTGAATATCCGCTTCAGGATACTCATACTTACGTATCACGTACATATATATATATATATATATATATATATATATATATGTATATATGTATATATGTATATATGTAAATATGTAAATGTGTATATGTATAAGCTCGGGATGGAGCGACGAACGGGAAGAGGTTTGAATGAAAAATGAAGAAAAATTCTTATTTCGAAAAAATAACGTAAAAAGCGTCTACCCCTTACGGGATTTTTTGGTTAAAATCTTCCTAAGATTGGATATTAGTTTATTCCCTTTTACTCTCACAAGCCAGGAGAAAGAAAAGAAGAATGAACAAATAAATAAATAAATAAATAAAGGAGGGAATAATAGAAAGAAACAAAGTCACGGAGTTCGTTCGATGTAATCCTATTATACAACGAAAGTATCGACAAAATTTTCCGATTTTCTCGAACTTCCTTTTACAAGAAATATATATATATATATATATATATATATATATATATATATATATATATATATAAATATACATCAGAATGTTTTCGTCGTTTCATATTTCCATGGATTTTCTATTTTCTATTTGGATTTGTACGCATTATAAAAAAAAAAAAGAAATAGTTAAAACATCATAAGTACGAATATCAAAGCTCCCCCGTATGACTTTGGCCCGTCGTATACGAACGAATACGCGAATACGTTCGAGATAAAGAGAAGAGGAGGAGGAAGAAAAAAAAAAATAAAAAAAGAAGAGAAAAAAAGGTAAAAGGAAAATAGAATTGAATTTTGCCGATTTTAATAAAAGATCCATTTTCGAGGAATAAATCGACGACTAACATTGGATGTACATATGCATGTATACGCTTACGTCATGAGCATCCATACGTACATGTACGTAAGGTACGTACGTACGTAGGTAGGTACGTAGAATTGCACGCGGGAAAAATGCTCGTTTTCTAAGAGATCCTTTGGATGGTTTGGAAGCATTCCAACAGTCAGCTGAGCGCAATGCTTCCCACCACCTTGTTCTCTCTATGCTATCTGCTTTATTGAATCACCAGGCCCTGTTACTCCGACCTTTATCCCACCGGGGCAATCTGCCATCTTACCTTCCCGTGCCTGCACGCGTGTTTTCTTTCCTTTCTTTCCTTAGTCCTTTATATTTCTTTCTTTCTCGTTCGCTCACTCGTTATTTCTTATTCTTCTTTTCTTTCCTTTCTTTTTCCTCTTCCTTCCTTCCTTCCTTCCTTCCTTCCTTCCTTCCGTCTTTTCTTTAAAGAGAATATATCTCTTTAGGTAACGTCCTATCGTTTTTACGCGCGTTCTTGCGAGATTTTTCTTAATCAAAAAAAAAAAAATATATATATATATATATAGACAAATAAAATAAACGAATAAATAAATCTAAACGTAAATACATTGAGCGGGTGATATAAATATGAAGTAAATTATAATCGGGTGATGATCGTGCCTTTCTCTCGAGCTCCTTATATTCGTCGTTCTTCTTATCGACAAGTATTATTCGAAGCAATCGAAAGGATTCATTCATACTTTTGTTTCGATAGTTGCTTTTACACGTTTTTCTTCTCATTTTTCATTATTTCTTTATTTTATTTTTATTTCATTTCTTTTCTCTTTTTTTTTTTTTTTTTTTTTTTTTTTTTAATATGTACATGTCGAATCAACGAGGAAAGTATGCTTTTGACGTAAACAATTTCTATTCTATTTGTTAAACGAGTTTATTTAACCATTGTAAGTTGATAACGTGCTCTTTGTCACATTGTATTATCAATTTGACATTACGTGGCTGCGCGCATTGTTCCGCATTTAGATAATAATTGTAGGGAACGCGTAAATTCCGATCAACGTTTCTTTCACGTTTTCTACACCGAATTAATTTAATTTTCTACGAAATTAAATAATCAACGTTGAATCATCGTTGGAAATATCAAAATTATTCTGTTGTTAACGTCGTTGCAATAGGAATTCATACAATTATTCGTGTTTCATTATACGAGCTAAAGGCGAATCAGGTTTGTTAATTTTTGGTTATTTGTAAAATGAAAATGTTTACGCGCTTGATTAATTTCTTATTGGTATTATTCATAATTACGACGAGTGAACGTCGAATAAGAAATAAATTAATTCTTACGGAAAGGATAAACAAACGCTTCGCGTTAATGCTAGTTAAGTCAAGCTGAACGAATACTAGCATTCAAGATTTTTAAAAACTTCCGACATGTTTGTAATAGTTGGTCCATTTGCGTGAACACGCGATACACACACATGTATATATAAATACATACATATATATATATATATATGTGTGTGTGTGTGTGTGTGTGTGTATACTTATATAGCAAACTTTATTCTCTCGCGATAGACCGAGGGAACACGTACGATGGTACAGACGATTATGATTTCTACAAACTCGACCTCTCCTCTTGGTCGCTCGCGTTGAACGTGTTAAAACGTAGCGCTAGTGGCGTTTACTTAACAAATGTTCCCTATGTACGCTGAGCTTTCCTTGATTTATGAATACCCTTTTCGTTTCCGAGCTGTACCGTAACAAATTCGTAAATTTATTATACGAGCGTACAACGCGAAAGGACTCTTTTCCTTTCTTCTATTTTTTTCCCCTTTTTCATCGTTGTTTCTTTTTTTTTTTCACTCTCTCTCTCTCTCTCTCTCTCTCTCTCTCTCTCTCTATCTCTCTCTATCTTTCCCTTTTTTCTTTTTTCCCATCTCTCATACCGTCTCTCATAATTAAAGTCACTTTCTATTAAGAGCCTTTCGAAAGTATATTACTCGGCTATATACATTTTGTCGTAGCACTGTTATTAAATATAGAAAGCGTTCGTTCCTTATAGTTGAAGGTAAGAAACTACGAGGTATCCACGTATACCTCTATATACAGGATCTATCGTTGATGAACAAAAGAAATAAGACAAAAGCCATTTTCCATTTCTCTTCCTTTTCATTGGCCGATCGTTTGCTTTCAATGTACGTTCTTCAGACTCCGAGGAAGCTACTAGCGCTTCTACCGACCTTGTTCTAGCTTAAAAGCTCCGTAGATTGATTACTTGTTCGCGATGCCTGTTAATTGAGCGATCCCCTTAGGGAAACATCGCGTTTACATGCAATTCCTTTTCTCCCTCTTACTTCTCTCCCCTCTCTCTCTCTCTCTCTCTCTCTCTCTCTCTCTCTCTCTCTCGTGCTTCCGGGTATTAAATTGATTATAATACGTATGACGCCGGTAGATGTGCTAATTTGCATATAGACACGTGAACGTGACAGACTCATTAACACGTACGTACATACATACGCTGTTCCGTTTTAAAGAAAAAAAAAAAAAAAAAAAAAAAAAACTGCACCTGATACCAGACATTTTTATGAATAGAAAGTAAGGAACGAAATGTCAAGTTAAAATTACTAGCGTAGCTTTTATTACACTCTTAACTATTTAAAAATAAACAATGAGCTGTTTTATTGATGGTAAAGTCTTCGTATACAGATACATATATATATATATATATATGAAAATTAATTCGACGCGTTGTGAAAATGAAAATTTCTTTCGATTAAAAGAAACGATATATTAGGCGTGTAGAATGAATGGGGTATAAAATAAATAATTAAATGTTATAGAATTTATGTATCATAAGAAATGAATATATTAGAAAAGGCTCAACGTTTCGGGATTGACCTACGTGTCTAATCATGAATCAGGAGATGTAGGGTAAGCCTACGGCGGATCAAGCAGCGAGATACACTCCGAAGTACACAATGCAATATGCCGATGTCCCAGAGCACATACTCACGTACTAATCCCTCGAAGCGCGAACCCATTGACTGTATCTGGTATGGTTGTAACTGGGTACTCACTGGACCGTGATTCGTCGAGTTCGTACGTTTCTACGCTTTCGCGTACGCCTATTCTCGCGCTAACATTCGTTGCACAAGACATGCAGCTGACGCATTGTTCGGTCTTTGCTTGTTTTATCAAAGCATTGAAAACCTCTCTCTCTCTCTCTCTCTCTCTCTCTCTCTCTCTCTCTCTCTCTCTCTCTCTCTCTCACTTTCTGTAACGAAATTGTTGTTGTTTCGACACGTCCTTTCATAAATATAAAATGCGTATAGGTAATGAATTATTAACCAATTCCAATTAAAATTAATTTTCATTTAATTGAGAAGACTACCATTCTCTGAAATTTTAATTTTAATATTTCTTTGGGATGCACTTTTTATCAGTACCATGAACACGTTGTAATGAATTTTATTTCATTATAAAATATTGAGTATTCCAGCAGCGATATTACCTTCTTTGTAATTATGTCTTTATAATAAAATGAGAAACTGTCGGAAAAAGAAAGAGAGCGAGAGCGAGAGCGAAAGAAAGAGAGAGAGAGAGATAGAGAGAGAGAGAGAGAGAGAGAGAGAGAGAGAGAGAGAGAAAAGGAAAAGCAAGAGTTTTTCTTTAGAGATTGTTTTTTAGTAATTTTCATCCAAAGCAATGCACAGAATGCTTCTCTTTATTGTCACTCAATGCATACCCGTTTCCATGGGATCAAGGAGGAAGATATTCGAGAACGAGGAAGAAGCTTTTCATTCTGTTGTGAAATCGTTGAAGGATCTAACGGAGCAATTAAAACTCATCAAGGTGTAAACAGAATGGTGAAATTCGATCGATAAGGATTTAATTAAAACGCGGTCATTCGGTGTTTACTGTACATATTATATATACATATATAATATACATACATACATACATAGATACCTATGTACATATATGTTGACTGCAATGACTATATCGATATAGAAATATGAAATACACTTGCGTAGGCGTATGGAACTCACTCGTTGAAGCGTGATATCAAACAATGGGACTCTGCAAGTTACGATATATCCATCTACCGTTTGCATAGTTATGAATATTCCGTTCGAATAATGTAGAAGAACTCGCATAAGGGGTTACGTGGTCTGCTAGAATATTTTCCAGGTATCATTTCTGCGACGCTCGTGTTCGTACTATTAAAAAAAAAAAAGAAAAAAAAAAGGAACAAAAAAAAAGAGATAGAAAAGAAAAGAAACGACAAAAAAACACACGCACGCACACACGTAAAAATAGTTACAAGATGAGAAAAGAGGAAGAGGAAACAGGGGAAAATGGGAAAAGATGGATAGAAAAGGGAGAAGAGAAAAGTATCGGCAAAGGAAATGAAAAAATATATCGAGAAGAAATCGGTCGATTGGTCATTTCCCAATGTAATCAAATTGCATTTCGCTATGCAGTCGAGAGCAAACGGAAAGTATAATTTCAATTGGAATTTCTAAGAGAATAGACAAGAATCAAAGTCGACGACTTTGACGTCGTTCTTATAAAGCTTATAGCTTCCTCTGATCTTTGATCATAATTAATTGTTCAAAAAAAAAAAAAAAAAGAAAGGAAATAGTATCCGGACTCTTTTTTCGCGATATTACTTTTAGCGAGAACTTGCGAGTGTTCACAAGAACGATAAAAAAAAGGGAAAGAGAGAGAGAGAGTAATAGGAACGAAAAAAAAAAACGTCAATCAATTTAATATAAATTACATCGCAAAAATAATTACATTTATCAAATGTAACCCCGTCGACTGTTCTCTTTTCTTTGCCGGAAACAAAATAAACGTATCTCTGTCCATTTCCGTCATATCGAGTTCGTACAATTTTTCAATTAATTTTATCATTCGATGACATTAATTTTTTGGTGTTCGTCCAATAGAATATCATCCACCGCCTCTTTTCCTTTTTATATCCCTCCCCCCCCCTATATATCCCTTTAACCAACATTCATAACCTTCATAATCCATGATTCCCTTTGTACTTTTTATACGAGGTTTTTTTTTTTACTTCGAACGTTGCTACGAATTAATTCGACGAATTGGATTTTCTTCGTGGCGAGAGTACGATATTTGAGGTGAAATTGTTTGAATAATGCGCATTGTGAGAAGTAGCAAATTAAAACGCATTGCATATAGAATGGCGTTGAATCTCTGCATGGTGTAGAACGAAATTATACGAGAACGAAATTTCTAAAGACAAGTAGATTTTACGAATTGTTTCTCTATCTCTCTCTCTCTCTCTCTCATATACATACAAATATACACACATCTTTTCTCTCTCTCTCTCTCTCCCTTTCTCTCTCTTTTGGCGAATGGTCGAGTAGTATAAATCGGTCAAACTCATTATTATAGTCCTTACCGGATTTGCAGAACTTTTTCCTGTTCTCACTTCGATCGAATTAATTCAAGTCATTAGTCGTAGAACTCAGCGAACTGTATGAATAATAATGCCCTATGAATAATTTGCCGCGGGAAAGTGTTGCGTTGAACGCACGTTGGTAGTTCCGATATGAAGCTCGTGTTAAATTTTAATCACGTTGCCTTTACGTTCTAAGGGTTCTTAGATGAAAAGCGGTCGTATGCATGGAAAAGATTCCGTTACCAAAGTTTCTCCCCCTTATTTCTTTTCTTTCTGTTTTTTTTTCTACATCTTCTTCTTCTTCTTTCGTCTAGCCTACTCTTATCCCTGAGAAGAAATTTTTTTTTTTTCCAAATGGCTGAGCTATCTCGAATTCCGCTTCAATGACGGGAGGGCGGGCACGTTTGACGATTACAACGTACCTAAGGACGCAACGTGAAATTTTACATGCGACAGAAACTACTATTTTGGGAATAGTTTTGAATTTCAAGAGAGTTTAACCGCAAAAAACATAAAAAAAAAAAAAAGAAAGAAAAGAAAGTTTTCCCGTTCGAGCGGCAAAGAAATCGTTAGGATTATACACGTAGACCGGTATAAAAATTCCTCAATTATGAACTTAGTTGGATTTTACGAAGGTCGTTGCCCGATTGGACATTTAAGATACACCTAATTTACTTGGTACAGCGGATAGAATAATTACGCTCCCCGAGAACCATTTTATTTCGGATATTATCGCGAAAGAATACATTAGAGTTAAAGCGATCGTTAAGAGAAATGTAATTTTCCCCGAATAAGTTCTTAACTCAAACAGACATCGTTTCGTTCGCTTAATCCCGTACGATCATTAAACTAAACACAAGAAAAAAAAAAAAAAAGAACACTTACACTTACGTTTACTCACTTTGCACGATACTCCTATCCAATTACGTGAGGCGGCTTAAACAGACAAGCTCGTTAGTTCCATCGTCACATTAACTGGCGATACGTCTCGAGTTCTAAGGCAGATTGCTGTTCAAGGAGTCCGTTTGTCGGTTGCATCCGAACGTTTGATCGTGACTACTTAGCAAGAGGGTGAAGGAAATACTCTTATGGAGAATGAGAGAGAGAGAGAGAGTGAGAGAGAGTGAGAGAGAGGAAGCAAAATCCGTTTCAGTGTACTAGGTAGGATACGGAGCTTAGTACTCGACACACCACCTCTTCCTCGCTTTCTCGCTTTCCTCAGACTCTCAGCATGGCTCAGAAAGGACACTACTCGGCCACAGGTTAGGGAATTTCGGGCGGTGAGAGGGTACCCTCTCGCGGGAGGAGATAAGTGCTCCTTGTCGAGTTCGCGTGTTTGAGTGGCAGAGAATTGCACGGCAGGGTCATCGTTGAGAGCACCGGTGCTTCGGTCGAACTCAAACTATCGTCCCACTAAATCGCTCGTATTACAGAATTTCCACTTTCTCTCTCTCTCTCTCTCTCTCTCTCTCTCTCTATTTCTCTCCGTGTCTCTTTCTCTCCAACCACTTTTATATGCAAGCGTACGTAGTATAAATAAAGTGTATTACAGGACAAAGGCAATAACGGTGTTTGCGAAACAACTATAACAGAGGAGAGAGGCTTTTCCATATCTAAAAAGTGATATCGTTCGGGCGACAAATTAATATCATGAATTATTCCACTTAAAGTAATTAAATATCTTGACGCAACCGTAGTAGTAGTAGTAGTAGTAGTAGTATAATTTTCCGTGATATTTCGTATTTCTTGATATCTTGACTCAGCCTCTATGGATCACGAGATGTAAGTTCAGGGACTACGAAAATCCAACTTTATAATCCGCTCATAATCTAAAGAGATAAATTATAAGAACATTCATCTAATCGTGAATATCATTGTACGTAGAATATCTTCGTAGAAATACTCGTGTATATTTAACGTTAACGTACAAGCGTTCGAGTATCTTCGCAAACTTTTCGATCGATAAATAAACTTCCCTAGTGTACTACGTGAAACTCGTCGACTTCAATTTCCACCCAAAACACACACGCGCGCACACACACGCGTACACACAACAACAACAAACCATCGAACACGTACGATACGAAATATGCGAATTATACTCGACCAACTTTTCACTTAGTACGTCACCGACAATGTTATTAATAAAGTAAGCAAATCAAATAGCGAGAAAAATTGATTCGACGAGAAAGAAAAAAGGAAAAAAGAAAGAAAGAAAGAAAGAAAAAGAAAAATTTCCCATTCCATCGGTTATCGCCGGAAACGTGATTGCGTGTCTCATTACATACTAATTACCACATTAATCGTATTCGAATCCGATCGTTTCAGTTTCAATCGGTCCATTTGATCGAGCGGCTGATCGAGCTCATTCGGCATTTAAATCGAAATTCGACGAGTTCCCGTTTTCCGAGTATTTACGCGCTCATAAATTAAGTCGAACGTGCATCGGATATATCCGTTGGTAGGTACGATTCCCGAAGTTGGCCGATGTTCGCACAATAACCCACCCTTCGTTTCCCTTCGTCGAGGTACTGCATCACTCTCTCTCTCTCTCTCTCTCTCTTACTCTTACTCTCTCTCTCTCTCTCTCTCTTCCTCTTTCTCACACATACATACATACACATAAACACACATAGACACAAACGCACACACACACACACCATTAGTTGCTCTCCTTCCTTGTTATTACACTTCCTGGTCTAAATGGAGCGACACATTACCCCGGCTTACCCATCATCGCTCCTACCTACGATACCCACTGCGTTCCTGATATCGCTCGAAAACTGCCTCGTCTCCGTCCGACCGTCCGTCTAATCTGGACCGTTCTGCAATTACCAACTGCAGGGATGCACTCGCTCGTAGACCATAAACGAGCGTTTAAATCGAATCTCGCGCATTGTCCTTATCACAGGACACAACCTGTAGTATTCGAGCACGTCTCTATCTATAAGTTTATTTTGATCGTAGTTCACGATAAACATTCCATTGAAAACTATAATTTCGGATTTCTTCGGATGAACAATAGATTTTCGATGATATTTATGAGTGAGAATTTCGATTGGGGAGGAGTGGGGGGAAACAGAAATGCCAGGGGAAATGAATGAGAAATTGGATACGAGTTTTAAATCTTGAGGATTAATGAATGCAACAAAAAGAGAGAGAGAGAGAGAGAGAGAGAGAGAGAGAGAGAGAGAGAGAGAGAATGAGGTATGAGGCAAAACACAATCGTATATCACTTCTCGTTCCTTATGTTCTTGGAACGACTCAAGGAACGTCTTAACTTGCCTGCGGTGCCAAGGATTCGATTTAAATCTTTCTTTAATCGTGTCTTAGCGTGCTCCGCGAAACACTGTGTTCGAAACGATTCGAAGAGAGGAATAAAAAGGGGAATTCGAACGAGCGTGCCAAGAATTATCGCCCGAGTACCTTTCGCTTTCAGATAGTGGACATGATCTTCGGTTGTAACGACCCAACGTGCACAGACTTTACGATCTTACAACGAGCTTTAGAAACTTAACTTCGAGAATACCAAGTACGCGATCAATTTTTACGAAACGTTTTCATTTTTCTCAGGATTATATTCCTAATTGGCATGATCCATTATTATTATATAAGAATTACAATAAATTATATCGAACAAGAACGTTTCTTATTTTTTTTTTTGTTTGTTTGTTCCCTCAAGACGAGCAAATTTGTCGAATGATTGTAAAAAATTATGATCGTTCTAGGACAAACGAAATCTAGAAAATTAGATCACCCACGTATCCTTTGAGAAGACTACATCGTGCCATTGGAAAAAAAAAAAAAAAAAAAACTTATTCGACGACGTAGAAAGAAAATAATTTATGATCACGTATTGTCGGTTCTCCGTTTCTTTCTTTTTTTAAAGTGTCCTCTCCCCTCCCCTGTAATCGTGTTTTACTATTATTGTCTATAATGACGTACGATGTCTTTTTGAAAATCTTAGGACGATACACGAATGTCGGTCGAAACCACCGACAGACCGTGTGCACCACCGCAAAATAGGAATCATGGATAGGAACAACAGCAGGAGTCAGGGCAGCTGTTGTGGCCGTTGCGGCGAGTAATCCTTGGGGAGAGAAAGAGAAAGAGAGGGAGGGAGAGGGAGGATCGGGATCGGACAGAGACTCACTACAGGTTCTACTGTTGCTATTGGACAACTATGAAATCGAATTAGTGACGGAAGCATGCTATTCAACTCTTTCTTACCAATGCTTCTCTCTCTCTCTCTCTCTCTCTCTCTCTTCCTTCTTTTTCATTCTCTTTGGCATTTGGTAAACAGAATATAGGAGATTATTCGAACGATGATATAGTGGTTGCTCGTACCACTCGTCATCGATCGACAAATTATTCGAATTTCATGGCCGATGACCCATGATATCTGCGAGGAAAGCACGAATCGAAAATGAGATTTCCCATCTCTCTCTCTCTCTCTCTCTCTCTCTCTTGCATATTGTAACCGAATGCTGAGAGAATCAAAAGTAAGCGAGAGAAAGAGATGGAAGTGTTCTAGACGATCGGAATCGCAGATGTTACAACTACAGGAAAAAGGATCCTCCGTAAGATTTTTCTAAGAGAGACCGAATAGACTCTGCTGACGATGCTTTGTGCTCAAGGTAAAGTCACTTAGCTGGTCGTCCATCTTCTCGGGAAGGTATAATTCCTTTAAAAAAAAAAAAAAAAAAAAAAAAGAAAAAAAAAGAAAAAAAAAGAAAGAGAAAAAAATACCCTCCCGTCTGCAGCGACTATTTCACGGACTTCGAATGAAGAATTTCGTTTAAACGATAAACGGATTAATGGCACTGCCCTATGCCAATTATTTCGAACGAGCACAGCTGCGAAATGATTTTGTCCGTCGTTAATCGTTCGCATCGGGCACGTCGACACGTACGTTTCATTGGACCGGCGCATTGAAAAAGTGCACGTTAAAGTCGACAGAAGAGATGCCTTAATCGACGGAATTAAATTCCGGCCTGTCGAAACTTTGAATTACGAGTGCTCGCCGCGTTGTTAATTTCACGTCCGTCAAAATTTTCTCCCGTAGTCGAAACGAGAGAGATTTATGCGCACGTCGTCATTATTATTACCCTATCTCTGTCTTTTCGTCTTTACGAAAAGAGAATATGTCCCCTCCCTCCCCTCCCTCCCCTTCCTCCCCCACGAGAATTCGTCCTCCAAGGAGACTCGTTAAATTCCAACGAGTTCTTCTTCATTCCCTCATTTAGTATTATTTCCGAAGATAATTCTTTGCAACAAATTAATCGCCTTAATTATAATACAAATACGAAGGAGCTCTCGTTTGTTCCCTTAAGAAGATCCATCTCTCGTGGATGAAATGATGTCATTTAATGGAAATATTAGTAGCGTTTGGTTAACTCGTATTATCGGATAAAGGTCTTGTTACACGAAATATTCTTTTGCAAACGCTTTCCATATTAAGTTCCATGTCTGTTCGTTAGGTATATAAGAAAAACGCAGGGTAGAAAGAAGAAAGGAAAAAGAAGAAGAGGAAGAGGAAGAAGAAGAAGGAAAAAAGAAATCGCATTCATTTCAATGAATTATTTCATCTCCATAAAAATCATATTTTCGTTTAAACCGCCGGGAAGAGACAGCACGTCCTTTCTCTGCATACTCAAAGAGACATTATTATTTAATTAAAGCGGAAACTCGTCTCGCGTGTACCTGTACGCTCGAACGAAACGCACAAGAGCAAAGTCAGCTCTTTTGTTGGGTGACGGGCCGTATATTCGCTGGTATAAAACTGCTCGACAAATTAGCGAATCGTTTCTTCCCCTTCCTGTAAGCCACCATCGTCGCGTAATAAACTTCACAATTATCAAAATTAATTAAATTCGACCAACGACGTGTAACCAAATTGGTCGGGCACGGCTGTGCACGAGTTAAAGACTCGTTTCCCCTCTTGATTTTGAGTTTAAATGATAATAGTCCATCTAACGATAATGTGTTAAGTGTGATATTAGGAACAAAAAGGAAAAAATGGAAAGAAAAAGAAAGATAAACGAAAACGTTCAAACACGATAATCATTGTCCGACTTGATCTTTATCGTTGAAGGGCCTTACGGAGTTTATCGTCACATTACAAATTTATTACTTGTTACAACAATGTGGAACGTGTTTTCCCTTTCGTTTAATCGATTAACGTCAAATGGTAATAGGTTTAGTTTGATAGTAGTCGACTGAAGGACCGTGATTTTCAAGGTTTTTAATAGAGTATGAAAAGTTGACATCGATAGAGTCACGGTGAAACCGTCAAAGACTTTAATTATAATCTTTCAAATGAGATTTATAATTAATAAAGGACGTGCCTTTTTTTTCTGTTTCTTCTACTTTTTTGAAGACTTTTACAAAAATACGATCTTCACAAAAAAAAAAAAAAGAAATCCGTGTCATGCGACCCGAAATACGAAATCTCGTCGGGTATAATGAGTATTGCAATATAATTTTACGTACTATCTGTAAAAATAACGAGATACATTTAATTACCAACGCGAACTTTCAAAATAACGTGAAATTTTGAAATGACTGCGAGTGTATTTACCGTGACGCTGTTTAATTGACAAACCCACTTTTCTTTCTTTTTTTTTTTTTTTATCTCATTCCGAGTAATTTTATTCGATATTTACAATGTGTCGTACGGAATGACAACGGCAGTTAAAAATTTTTTGATTTTTTCCAATCAGAATCAGGCAAATATCTGTAAGTTATAAATATCAAACTGAATATGCTAGTTCGACGCGCCCACGCAAAATATTATATTGTTCGATGTAAAGTGGAAATATGAAAAATAAGCGCGATTAATCGGATCGACAAAGAATACCGTAACGCGTACGTTCGAATCGATAGAGACAAAATATAATAATTCATACGAGCAGGTTATTTTCCCTCGTCTCCGCGAGAATATCGTCGACAAAAAAAAAAAAAGAAAAAAGAAAAGAAAGAAAAAAACTAATGTCTACCCATGTCTCTCTAGAAATTCTATTTTGCGTTCTGAATCATTGATATCCCATTACGCCTCCCGTTTCGCTAAGTTATACCGCGTTGACAGTTTATTATTAACGACGATAATTTTTGACGATCACAAATAATATCATTAGAGAATGGTATCCAATAAATGTTCCATTAAGAAGGAAAATAAAATGAATCGAGCCTTAGATAGTTCCTTTTCTACGGAGCTCCAATTTCATCTTGGCAAGTTACGAACGAGGCGAAAAATAAACTGAGAAAATGAACGAACCGAAAGAGACGGAGAAAGAAAGAAAGAGAGGAAGAGAGATAGATAGAGAGAGAGAGAGAGAGAGAGAGAGAGAGAGAGAGATAACGAGAGAAAGAGAGATGGATAGATCGAAGACAGGATACCTTCCAACGTCGTAACTTGAAAATCAAGATCGAACGCGTACAGGCGCTTACCCAGGATACCTGTCTGCTCTTATTCACGTAATTGACCGTATGAAAAGGACGTGGTCTTCTGTCAAAACGGTACAACAATTTCCGCGAAGGAAGCTTTCCCCATTTGACAAGCCGTGTATCTCTCTTTAAGGTGTTTTCACATCCATCCCCCCATTCGCAATAGAGTCCACGCTTATATCGGGTAATTTAAATTGCCGTGATACGTCAAGCTAACGTGGCGTGACGTTAGCTTCCTAAATAATATTGTGTCATGCATCCATCGCGTCCTATTCTCTGTTCGCTCTACTATACAACTATCACTAACTTTTCTTACTTCTTTTACTTGTTCGTCTCTTCCTTTTTCGTTCCATGCCGCCAGAAAGCTCCCTCGTAATATGCTTTTAATCTCAGCCAACGACCAAGCCATCGTTCAACGTGCTTCAACGGTTAATCCGCCTTGCGTTTCATTACTTCGATACGTTCCGTCTGAAAGATGATTTAAAAGACGATTTTCTCTTTCGAGCTTAAACAAGGGAGAAAAAAAAAAGAATATAGAAAAAAGAAAAAGGGAGCTCTGAACGTAACGTTCTTCTACTTTTTCAATGTCTTAGACGTCAATATTATTAAGGGTCGATTTTTTTCAAATTAACGAGCTTACCTCGTTGGGCTCAATTAAACGCCACGACCGACCATCAACTACTACGAGCTCCGTCCAATTTGCTCTTTTTCTTTCTCTCTCACTCTCTCTCTCTCTCACTCTCTCACGGTAAAACTTCTCCGGACACCGCGGTGCACGTGGGAGAATCCAAACGCGGCAAGTTTAATTCAATCTAAACCGCCGTGTTTGCTCTTCGCCGTGTTTACCGCGCGACGACGCACCGCCGCAGTGGCAATTTATGTTACGCTATTGCGTTTCGCGATCAATTTGCATTTAGTCCTAGGGCGATTCTATTTTACGTTTAGTTGGCTCGTACGATTTGTAATTTGGCGAGAGATTGTTTGACGAATTGTCATCGTGTACTCGATTATTCAGCTATTTGAGTTCCTTTTTCTTTTTTGTTCTTCCTTTTCTCTTTTCCATCACACAGGCTCGAAAGTATCGTAATGATTTTCGATGATGGAAAAGGAAAAGCAAAACAAAAAAGAAAGAAAAGAAAAATAAAAGACTTTCCCATCAAATAGATCGTACGTGAAATAAATGAAAGAGGAAATGAAGACGATTAAATTATAATGATACTGACGGAAAAGAAGTGAATGATGCATTATTGTACGTTAGTATGAATGAATAAATTACGTTCGTATTTATCAAGGATCGAAAGAAAATTGCATCCAATGCTGTTTTATCCTAAACACCTCGTGTACTCGGGAGTGCATTAAAAATGTATAGTTTAATCGTTTTAGTACTGGCCACATAACATGCATATATACACGTAGTCGGTGGGTGGGTTTTTGTCTCTGAAAAATATATACACAGCGATCGATATACAAGTAATTGCCACATGTAGTGGATGCATCGAAATGTGAGGTATCCGATCGATAAAAAGTCGGTCAGAGATAAAAATATACAATTCTTCGAACAATCTCTTTATTTGACATTCTCTCGGTTTGTAATATCGAGCGAACGAAAAAAAAAAAAAAAAGAAAAAGTAAAACAAACAAACAAAAAAGTGACACAAGCATTCTCGACTTTCTGTTAAATTCATTCCTCATATATATATATATTCGTTCAATTGTTTATTTTAAATGAGAGAAAGATCCGTAGAAGGTTAAACGTTAGGATCGATAATAAAAAAAAAAAAAAATGTCGAAGAAAAAATCTGAGAAAACGGTGACCTCCGTGAAAAGTAAAAAGCAATACAATGAAAATGCATGGCAAGGGATATTGGAATCGTTATTAATTAATGACGATCACTGGTGGTGTATCGTAACTATGATGATAGAGACTAAGAGTGATCATGCACGATGCGTGTCAATGTTTAACGAAGCTGCAGAAGATGGGAAACGTAAAGCGATTTATACTCTGAGCCATCAGAAAATGTTAGCCAACGTTAGGTCCCTGTCCAGACAGGATCCAGATAAATGTCCAGTTTTACAACGAGTTTGCCATCATGCCAACAAGCTACTCGAAGCCAATATTGAATCTACATGGTTGTTAGCACGCGTTATCAAATATATGATCTATCGTGCTAAAACAGAGGCGGTGGTTAGGATAAAGAAGGAACAGGAATTAAAACGAGCCATCGATGATGAATATTGTATTATGCAGACCGTTGTTGATACAAGTAATTCAATTTTACTAATAAAATTAATTATTAGCAAAGACGATTAATTATTATCGTCTGTTCGTTTATTACGTCCGAACGGATTTTCATTGATCGATTGGTGTCCTATCGACAAAAAAAAAAAAAAGAAATTTTATACGTTGAATAATCCTTACAGCTACGTCGAGAAATGTTAAAAAGGACAACGATCAGTCCTCGAGAGTTAAAGCGAACACTCGGCTTAGAATTCGCGAAGAAGAATGGAGAGACATAGTTTACATAGACGATGCCCCACTCGACGGACCCAATCTATACGTCGTTTTAACGGGCTTTCACGATCCTGATCTATTAGTAGAACTAATGAACATTGGCGTACCAATGAATTGTATACTCGAGATAAAAAGGCCTGGTGAAAGATTGGAACGCGTTTCGTTGGATTACAACGAAGAAAAAAATCAAAATACCGATAGAACGTGTTCGCGTTATCACGAAATTTACACCGTCGACAAGGTCGATCTTTATAAATTCTGGACATCGTTGAATGATACTTTAAAAGATCGGCAAGCCGTTCAAGTATTTTCCAACGTAGCGTTTTTAACCTACGAGCCACCATTTTTCGCGGAGACATTCGATGACTTTGAATACGGGATTCTCAAGAAGGATATTTTCGATAAAGTATCCTTTATCGTGTACGATCTATACGATCTTCTCCGAAAGCATTCCAATTACCTTAGAAGCATGTTAATCCAGCGTTACGACATCGAGGAGGAGGAGGAGGAGAAGGAAGAGGAGGAGAAGGAAGAAGCCGAGGCTAACGTCTACCGTGCAATTCTCGATGCTCTACCAACGGAATGCGTCACCGTGCCAACATTACTTAATGCCCTTTTACTGCAGGTCGAAGCCAACTTAGACGTCCCCGTAGATCGATCGTACCAAAAGCAAAATGTTTCGGCAAAGGGGAAGAACGTCGTAGAAAAGGTTAGCTCGATTTTTACCGATCTATACCGACTTTTACACGGTACATAGATCACGTTTAACGCGATTTATCACCGATAACGTTACGAATCCTTGAAGGAGAAGAAAGAGGATGAGAAATTGCGACCAATCGTGAGTACCGATGACGACGAAGATTCGTGGGTTCGGGAAAGAGTCAAACATTTGAACGAAAAGTACAAGGTCAAAAAGCACATAAATAACGTCGAGGACAATTCGAACGAATTGCCGATCGAATTGATCCTTAACGGTGACGAATTGACTCTTAACGCACGTCGCGTTAATTTGGACGATGACATAAAAACGACGTTGAATCTGTCCGATGACGTGACCCTGGCTGATTCGATTTTGCGAGTTTATGAAGATCCAAGAATAGTCGATTGTTGGTTCGATCACGAACGATTAACGGATACCAAAAGGAAGGAGTACGATTGTTACATCGATAATATGATCAAATACTTCGATTCCGGTGTTCAAATATGTCGAGAGAACGTATATCATTATTTGCACTTATTGATATTCGACAAGATGATCCACGGCGATGGGTTCAAAGAGAGGGATGAAAAAATCGAGACGCCATCGATTATTTCTCTTATAGAATCTCCCCGTAAAGCTTCAACGGATCCTACGTTGTTCTTGCCAATGGATGAGGGAAGGGAGTCAAGATTCTTTTCGAAAAGCGACGCTGAGATAGACTATGGGAAGGCCGTGGCCGCGTTCTTGAGCTGTCCAAGTCTCTTTGGGCTCACCGAAATAAAGGAAGTATTGTTACCGAGTTATTTGGAGAAGAATTTCTTCGGGGATAGAAATAAAAGAATGCAAAGGTTTGGGATATCGCTCGATGAGTACGACGACGTCGAGTTAATTCCAAAAAGGATTCTCCTACAGGCCATTTACGAATGTTTCCAAAATTTCGAACGTTTCGAGAAAATATATTTCGAACCGACGGATTCTATGTTATTGTATTTCGGTAATGATTACGCGATGGGTGACGTATCCGAACGTACGTACGTATCGATCCTACGTACGCCAGTTTGTCTGCGTGATTTCGTCAAGTACGTGTACAACGAGGAGACCGATTGGATAAACCGAGAGGAAGAAAAATATCGATCGGAATTGATGAACCGAACGAGTAAATCGTCGATCGTCGGTCGAATTGGTTTTACGGAGGACGAACTTTCTCCTTATCTCGACGACGAACATTTCATTCTTCCGAATTCTTTGAAGGCACAGGATTTGAAGAAAAAATTACAAGCTGGCTCGAAGCGAATGGATTCTACGAGACTCGATACACCCCGGAGGGAGGTTAAGGGTGAGAGAAATATTCCGAAGGATGGCGGGAAAGGGAAAGGCGGTAAAACGTCGAGCGAAAAAATCTCGTCGAAGGACAGAAAACAGAGAACAAACAGAGAAACGAATGAAATTGACACTTCCTTTCTACCACGTAGGAAGATCCTATCTTTGGAGTCTGCCAAAGAGGATGAACCTCACGAGTTCATAGGGTACGACCTCGGGAACTTGCGAGTTCAGATAGTCGAGAGGAGTAAGATATTCAATTCGAAGGATGGTACGCTCGTACAAGTGAATCTCGAGACGTGGCTTTACGAGAAGGTGGATTTACGTATTGCCATTACCGTTGCCGGTTGTACCCTACGTTTGTACGAAAAACTCAACGATCGTAAAATGCCGAACGTATTTCACCTTACCACAAACAGAGGGATCGTTCTTGCTTTTTCCAAAAATATCGGTAAGACCAATGAATCCTTTTCTTTTTCTTTTTTTTTTTTTATCTTTCGTTGTTATAATTTGACGCTATTGCTGCACGAAATTTACATTTATTTTCATATTTTGTTTAAATGTAACGCATCAGTCTATATACAAAATATCTATTCGTATGTATATATTTTTTTTTAATTATGATTATTATCTTACGAATAATCAAGGCAACGCATATAAAATTTATTAAATATTGCGAACATTCATTGAGAACCTTTTCAAGAAAATTACTTTTCCCACTTACATTTCCGAATCTGAACGATAGATAAAAATAAAATATCAATTTGTTAGATACAACCCCGAACGAACACTATTGGAAGGAATTGGAATTTGATTTTCACGCCTCTTGGCCATCGGGTTTGACGATTTCACCAGTTACCGGAGACGGTCCTGAAAATCCTTTTTACATTAGCCAGTCATATATTTCTAAAGCACCCGAAGACGTTGCTCGAGAAGCTTACAGGAAGTTTTTGAGGAACGGTACGATTTTGAAATTTCTCGACGACAATACCGTCATTGTATTGCGTCCGAATGGCGTAGTCATTGAATGCACGTCTTTCGAGGATATCACAACAACGAACGAAAAGAATCTCAAGGAAGGTAAAGGATCCTTTCGTTAAGAACGATTTTTAATGATCGAGATAATAATAAATTTTCTTCTACCCGGAAGACCGTGGAATAAAAAAGCAAGGGAAGTCGAACGATATAACGTCTAAAAAAAAATTAGGAAAGAAAGGATCGCCGATCGATACCAAAGTTCTTGCATCGGTCGGGGAGGAGAACGAGGATGTTGAACGAATGCCTTCAAAAATGTCGGACGAACTGATGGTTAAGTTTCGTTCCAGATGGAGCACAACAACGATTAGAACGATTTGACAACGAAGGTTTTCAAATAAAATTAATACCGAAGTCCTGACCATCCTATTTTCTTTTCTCTTTTTTTTATTTTTTTATTTTTTTTTAGAACGTATTTTAACATCCTTTTTTTTGTCGGTATAAATTAACCATATGAAATAGAATTTGTCGAAATCCCTACGCAGTTAGAATTATGATACAGATTTATGGTCTTTGATGATAAAGGCCATAATAATTTCGATAAAATCTACATGGGCACTTTAACCACCCTTTCGATCGATTCTCTCATTATATTTTATCTTTCTTGGTTACGATCTAACGGCGACCAAATGGAAATATCCGTGAAAAATGGATAGATATTACTTGCTTCCTTTCGATTCTTCCTTTTTTTTTTTTTTTTTTATTGTTCGCTCTAATTGCAATAGAATTGGCTTCTCGATAGTATTCCCCCAGAATGCGAGAACTAGATCGGCATGAACGTGATCCATATGAAAATCAAATTTTTCAATATTTTCGCGGGGAAGGGGACTGATAGTTATTGGAATTTTTGGGAAATCAGAATCAGTTGGACATTCGAACGGGATTGGAGTATGCGAGGATCAAAGTGACAGGATACAATGTTCTGGATCACGATGGTAGACGGTACGAGGTGCTACGGGATCTGATTGTGCGCGAATACGATCGATTACTGGTGAGAGCGAATTCGGACTACGAGGTCGACGAAAATTTCACGCGACGCTCCGACGGGACCGACATGCTGTTCCGTTCGAATGGCGAATTGATCGTCCATTTTACCGGTTCGTTTTTCCCCCCTCTTAGTTATACTCTCTTCGAATTTATTACTCTCTTATGCTTTTCCTTTTTTTTTTAATCTTTACAAGCTATCGCGGATAAAGCATTTAATTATTATCGTCAATCGAAGTTACGAGAATCTATTTACATATTTGACGATCATTAAGCGACTAACGAAGAAATGAAATAAAATATAATTTATTAAAAAAAAAAAAAATATATATATATAACGTTTGCTCCGCGAAATATAATTCCCGTTTTAACAGACGGTACACGGATTACGACTGGCTATAAAATCGAGGAAGAACCTTTGATCTGCGATTGGACAGCGGACGAGTTTCGACGTTACTTTGGACCGATCAAATTATACGAACACGGCGATGAACTTTTCGAAGTAAACTCACGTAGCAACAACGGCAATAACGAGGACAACGACAACGAACTTTGCCAGGAAGGACCCTTAAACGGGAATGGTCGATACGAAAATGAAATGACGAGGATATTGATCGCGGACAGCTTTGTCTCGGTCCTATTGACTTGCCTCCTCGAGCACAAGAACTATGCTAGTGTATCCTACGATCAGTCAGCAGTTAGTTGCACTCTATCGATGCCAGCCGATCTTCGAGTCAGCATATCGCGAAGAGGTCATTACGAAGTTTGGGCGCCAGGCGAAGTTAATCTCAAGGTAATCAAAGGGCAACTACTGTACGTTGACGACGACGACGAAGAGACGACAGTGTATGGAAGGAGTGTAGTAAAGCGGGGAAAGTAGGGAGAAGTAAGGGGTGGGGACAAGGGGCCAAAGGGAAATAGGGGAAGTAGAGACTGACTACTTTTCCAATATCGGAAAATCTCCATCGATCGTAGTTGAGCGTCTTAATATGGAAATCATTCTTTTACAATATTTCAATATCATATCCTGTTTTTTTTTACCCCCTTTAGTCCGAAGAGAATTAAAGAGAGAGAGAGAGAGAGAGAGATAGGATACATCTCGGTATTTACCGAAAATTTAATAACGAACGCTAATACAATAACGTTTTCACGTCGACGTTTATACAAGCTCACGGACGTAGGAAGTAGGAAGTAGAGAGAGATTGGATATAACTATAGAGAAAACGTGAAAGAGTAAAGAGTGCCCAGCCGGTATTAATAATCCGGTTGCTCTCGAAAGTACGACTGCTCGGGCATCGATATTTCTCGGTGAAAGAGGATTCGCTCGGATTGAAATAAAACGAGACGATGGGAGGATAATCCCAGTTACAAATAGTACTTTAAACGCATACATTTATAGATGGGAAACACTTAATATTATACCGACGTAAAGTCAATATTTTTTTGTTTTTCTTTTTTACATGCGATCGTACTTTTTATTTTCTTGTCTTTTTTCTTTTTTTTTTTTTTATTTTATTTTATTATATTTATTGACGAAGAGATTTTAAAGCAACTTGTCTCTCTCTCTCTCTCTCTCTCTCTCTCTGTGTGTTTTTTTTTATCTGTCTTTATTCTTCGTTTTCTCAGATCGAATCGGATAAATTGATCTTCAGTAGCGAGATGTGTGCCACCTGTGCCGGAAGGTCCACCTCCGTCTATAACTTTTACAGGCGATTCGAGCCAATCGCCTCGACGATCTTTACGAGCAGCGATCTTTTTGGAAACGTTTTCGAGGTTAAAAGTGACGGGACGACGAGTTACCGTGGTAAAAGTCGCGAACGACCGTCACGGAAATTCGATTTCAACGAGAATGGTCAGGATGACGTTGAAACGTCGGAAGGAGAGTACGAGGAATACGAAGAGTTTGAGTTTGAGGAGGAGGAGGAGGAGGAGGAGGATGAGAATGTAGAGAAGTTAGTTGGCACGAGGAAACATTACAAACGTATGAACGATCATGAAAAATATTGCCAAGAAAACGCAGTATACTCGAGACAAGGAACTCCAGGATACAGAATATTTTCGTTGAATCGCGATTTAACGGGTTATGAGTATCTTCATCGATCGGTCAGACATAGGGAAAAGATGATCGTTTTACTTAACAAGAAGGCAAGCGCCATCGCCCAACCGGTTTGCTCTCATCGATCGAGCCTCTATCGTCTGATTACATTTACGCCTCTGGAAACTGAACTTCGATCAAAGGCATTGTTACAATCGTATCGGGTTAGACCATCTATTCGATATATTAGCATGTTCTTCCCTCCCATCCTCTCTCTCTCTCTCACACACACTCACTCTCTTTATCTGTCTATCTACTTACCAAACCATTTATCTATTTAGCTTTGATGTGACCAAATAAATAGTCTTTGTGAAATAGTCTATGCGAAGTGAAACGCATTTCGGAAAGCAAAGATAGTTAAGACGTATCGAATAAGAGAAAGAGAGATAGAGAGAGAGAGAGAGAGAGAGAAGAGAGAGAGAGACAACTCTATCACGGAAATAAATTTTCTAACGACTCTTGCTCGCTGTCGAACAGATTCCAAAAGTCAAACCGACGAACATCGACAGAAGAGATTTGCTACGTAGTACGTATTCGATTCCGTACGATTGGCTCTTTCCATTTGGCAGAAACGGCCATGGAATTTGCAGCGATACATACGACATGCCGTTGGCCAAAACTATTGAGAGACGCCCACCGAGAACTCTGCGGCTTCGTATATTGCATGGTTTCAAAGAACCCGATAGAAACGCCATAATCGATTTACAGAAAGCTATGGCGCGCTATTGGCGATACGTTAGTGTTACTGCAACATTTTCACTTTAATCCTATCGTTCATTTTGTTTCCGAGATTTTATTAACGACGAGACATTTAACGGCGTTACTGTTCGGTGATAGATCTCGTTTTTCTTTGATCAAACGAAACGAGACTCCCCTTCCCCTTCCCCCCCCCCCCGTTTATAGTTAACGCCATATGAAATGATCGTCAGAATCTTTACGATCAATTTTATAATACTAACAGATCTCGATCGTAGTCGAACTCGTAACATGTTTGACATATTTTTCATCCTCTTCGTATTAGTTGTTATTGAAACGAGAACGCGAGAGTTTCGGTTTTAATCTCTAATAAACGATTTAACGTGTTCGCTTGCAGTTGTTAGACAACGTCGACGAATGCCGAAGGTACATCCACGTCGAAGGTAGCGTTCTTTCCGAACACGAAGACGATTACAAAACTTGGAAAGATAATATCAGAGAGCTCGCTCTCGGTATACGAACGAATATTGACGTTACGACTTACGTTGATAGTTTGCAACGATGTCGAGTAAAAGAAAGCCCGACTAAAGCGGAACGCACGTCTACTAGGTTGAATCACTTGTTCGAATCGAGAAAGGCAAAGGAGATACAGCTCGAATGGTATAAACGTTGTCTGAGGGAGCAAATTATCATGCCATATTTCAAGAACGTCGTTGGTATGTGTTTCCTATTGGTAATTGATTGTTTCGATCGAGCGATTTTAATAACAGAGAAGAAGAAGAAGAAGAAGAAGAAGAAGAAGAATAACAATTATTTTGATCGTTAATAATTACCTTCAAATACAATATCAATTAGTTCGATCGAATATACAAACAATGAATTTTAACGAGCTCGAACGTTTGATCGAACTATTTGATTTTACGTTGAAAAATGTTACAAGCTCGGTATTCATATTCTTTTTCGCACGCACGCCCGACGAAACGTGAATTTTAATAAATCCAATCGTCCTTTCGCGTGGTTTTAAATTTCCTTCATAAAAAGTTACGTGATTTTAAATAAAAAAATCCCATGAACACATACGCGCCATATACGTATCATATATCACATGAAACGTTACGATCTGGTATAATGCGAACGAGAAATTAGATCGAAAGAAAGTTCGAGGATCCTTTCGGTTCCCCCCCCCCCTCCCATGCGATACAAGTAGCAAATCGTTGGAGGACGCCCGACATCCGTCCATTAATTCGCGAGAAAAATGAGGAATCGCAGTTAAAAGGAGATTTCGCGTCGCCGTCACGTACGAACCGTGAGAGAGGAACTGTAAGTAAAAAAAAAAAAAAAAAAAAGAAAGAAAGAAACAAAAGGATATAAAAGAAGGGAAGAATTATCTTCCTCGAGTTCGCTCGTTTTTGCAAACGAGTAAATTGTCCTTCCCGAGAAAAGACAAAGAAGGCGGGAAAAAGACGGGGAGAAAGGTAAAGAGAAGGAAAGAGAAACGGGATGGGTGTGAGTGTGTGTGTGTGTGTGTGAGAGAGAGAGAGAGAGAGAGAGAGAAAGGGGTGAGTATCGTCGAGACAAGGACGACGAGAAGCTCGTCCTTCGTACTCATGCACGTTTTTACCACCTGGTGATTTTAGCGCGCGTGGCAGGAATACGGAAACGAGGAAGTCTAGAAAAGGGCGGCGAAGTCGTGGGTTGTTGGAAGAGGGTATGGTTTTAGGGAAAGACGGGGGACGGGGGACGGGGGTAGGGAGGGTATATATATGAGGGAGCCGTAAAGGTGGTGCCTGTGAGACGACGCGTGTGCCAGCCGCCACAGTAGTGCCATATGCCTGGCACATTACGAAAACTCGTAAAAGTACGGCACATGTTTTTATTCCGTTGCCACGCTTTCCTTACTTGACGTACCATCGCTATGACGACACATCACCATTTCTCCTTTCTTCTCATTTTATCTCCTCTCTCTCTCTCTCTCTCTCTCTCTCTCTCTCTCTCTCTCTCTCTCTCTCTCTCTCTCTCTCTCTCTCTCTCTCTCTCTCTCTCTCTCTCTCTCTCTCTCTCTCTCTCTCTCTCTCTCTCTCTCTCTCTCTCTCTCTCTCTTTGTCTTTAAAAAAGAACGAACGATCTTAGTTCGGCTCTATCTTTCCATCTCTCTTTATTTTTATTCCCGAGGACTTTATCGTGTAACGTTAAAGAGAATAAAATTGTTTTCCAGTAGTCATTTTAATGGAATTTCATTTGTTCGCTTAGTGTACCTCGCCTAGTTTTATTCCGTCGACGAGCCACCCGTCCCTATCGTTCCCTTATCTTTCCTTTCCCTTTATAATGTGGAGAAAAGGTAAATATATGTTTCTTGAAATAGGTGTAAACATCTTGGAGAAAAGGAGCACGTTAGCGTACGTTACGAGGACTCGTAAAATTGTAGTATCATTTTACCATAAGGCTCTCTCTCTCTCTCTCTGTCTCTCTCTCTCTCTCTCTCTTAGAGAAAAGGCTACTTCACTCTTTTTCTTTCTCTCCTCTCTCTCTCTCTCTCTCTCTCTCTCTCTTTCTTTCTGTGTTTCTACCCCTTATTTAGAAGATTATATTCGTGTGTACTCGAGAGACAAGGTCAAGAAGCTAATAAAGAGTTAACGAACTTCAGCAAAGCGCGTATCGTTGGTCTCCGACACAAGACGTGGTTCTTTTGGTAAACAAGTTGTCCCACTTAATTTAATTAATTAAATTATCTGCGCGGGTTACGTAAAAGTAACTCGAGTTTTCTCGAAACCAAAAGAACTACGTTTTCTTTTTGCATTTTCACGAATGAGAAAGAGAAAGAGAAAGAGAAAGAGAAAGAGAAAGAGAGAGAGAGAGAGAGAGAAAGAGTGTGTCCTATAATTTGGCAAAAACCAGAATGTCTTATTCTCTTTCTAAAAGGTCCACTCATTTCTGGAAAATTTTCTACCTCGATTCTCTTACCTAACCCCGCCATCCTTACGACGTATAATTAACGCCCGTTCCTTCCGCATCTTTTTTTCTTTTCTCTCTCTCTCTCTCTCTCTCTCTCTCTCTCTAAATAAAAGAAAATGAAAAATATATTTCACGGTAAAAACACGCACGGCTTTTATCTCATATTTTTCAAGTTAACACAATTTGACATTAAAAGAACGTTGAAATGCAAATTCCACGACGACTGGATAGAGAAACGTTTGCAAACGATCGAACTTCTCCATTAAAATTGCTTTTACTTCTTATGATTCTCTCGAACTGAATCAGACTTTTCGATTGGAAACAGGAAACAGAGAGGGCGAGAAGGAATTGGGTTGCGATCGGTTTTTCCGTCTGGTTCTCGGCAAACGTGTAAAAGATTGCGCTCACGTATTTTAAACCTATATCATTTACCCTTCTCTCTTCTATGACGTAACGCAAGAAAAGGAAGGAGATAGAAAAGACTGGCCGAACGAAAAAGAGAAAAAAAAAACAAAAAGAAAAAAATAATAATAATAAAAAAAAAAGAAAAAAACGATAGCCCGACGACCTGGTAGCTGCATTATAAGTATTCCTTCATACGAGGTTGATCCCATAGGACCGGTTATACCCTCTGGCGAGTCCATATGTTCGAAGATAATCTCCTGGGACAATATCGTTGTATTAACGACATGTAGAAGAGGTCGTTCTACTATAACATAGTGCTTCGTGATTCATTCTCGGCTTACCTAAAAAGTAAAGGAAAAAAAAAGAGGCAAAAAGAAAAAAAAAAAGAAAACAAGGAAAAAAAGCACAAGTCCTATTTTCGACCAATTTCATGACGCAGATTTTTATAATTCTACAGGCATTCATAAACGAATATATTCTTTGATACGAACGTTGAACGACGAAACGATATCAATTCCATTTGACTTAAAGTACTTATGCTGGAAAATACACACACACCCAAAAAAAAAAAAAAAGAGAAGACAGAGAAAAAAGGAAACTATAGAACATTTTTAATCGCGTCTGTCTGATTACTTAAAAAAAAAAAAAAAAAAGAAAAAAAAAAAAATTACAGAAAGAATCGTTACTCGTGGTGTTCTATATTACTTAAATTTCTTTAATTTAACGTATAAAATGTCTCGAAAAGTAACATGCAGGAGGTAATTGTACGAAATAAAATGGATATATAGAGGAGCGAAAGGGGAGTTTAAACGGAACAAACTGGCAGAAAAGAGGAGAGAAAAGGTTAAAACTTAATTTAACGTTTCGTAGAATGTGATGTCGCATCGTGAAACGCATCGTCGATTCGTGGAAGAATAATCCGTGGGATTCCACTCGTGGTTGGTGGCTAGATGGTTGAGTTGGTTCGTAGGAACGAATAGAAGGAGTTCGGTTGCCAGAGTGGTTGCGAAATATCGTGGATATATATATATATATATATATATATATATATGTATGTATGTATATATATATATATATGTATATATATATATATATATATAATCGAGTTGCTGCGTTAGCCAGGGGTATACGAGAGAGAGAGAGAGAGAGAGAGAGAGAGAGAGAGAGAGAGAGAGAGAGAGAGAGCGTTTACGTATCGCGTTATTGGACAAAAGTTGTACCATCGATTTTAGACGCGACGCAATCTGATATATCGTCGAGCTTGAATTTTTTTCGGTAAAAAGGAATGGTACGGAGAAAGAGAAAAGAGTGAGAGAAAGTAGGAGACGGGCCATTTTTCTCATACTGCAGCTGGATATCGTTCCACGTTCCTCCTTCGATACGTACCGACAAAATATATGAAGTCTTATACGCTCCGTGAACGCAGCAGTACCGAAAAGGATGAATCTATCCCGATCGGTACTTCTGTCGCGAATAACGATGTCTCTAATGCATTGCACCTATGTATATAGATTCTTTTTATCTTGTAAGCTATGCAGCAGATTCTACGTCAGCGGATGATGGAAATGAGAGAACCACCCTCGCGCGAGCCACGTTTCAACGAGGCTCGCATATTACGCAGGATTGATACATAAGTATGTAAGTATGTCGTTTGCATTCGATCGATAAGCTTTTTGTTCGCACGTATCTCCATTATTCGAGCGAGATTGCTTGTGAAAGGAGAGAGAGAGAGAGAGAGAGAGAGAGAGAAGAATTGCCGTGCGTCACGATCAGCCTTCGTAAAACAATTCACTTTTTATACGCCACTCTCTCATCGAACAAATTTTAATGAATTCTTATTATTACATCTCGCCGATCGATCGCATTTTCCATCTATTATTGACATTTTTATTTTTCTCTTTATAGAGGAGAATACCGTTTTATATCATAGTTTAAGATGATCGGTCAGATTATGTTAGATCAGAATAAACTAGTTTGAAACGACGAAGGAGCATAATTAAAACGGTATGCGTGAAAATTTCGCTTTACCACGTTCCGCCATTATCCGAGTAGAACGACGAGCAATTAAGGCTTCGAGCTAGCTGCATCGAGCTCTTTCGATCCTCGATTACCGACTTCGATAACGTACTACCGAACGAGAAGTTAGCGGTCGCTGCAGAATTTCTAATCGAGAATTCCCGCGTACTACGACCCCGCTGGTGGTACTTCAATCGTGCCCACGCTCTTGGCTCAATTTCAATGGAATAATGAGAGGTTTTAATAATCTTCTTGCCTGCAAACGTGTCCTCCCGTTCCATTTTTTTTTCTTTTCCTTTTTCTTTTTCTTTTTCTTTTTCTTTTTCTTTTTTTTTTTCACTATTATCATCGAAGCGGAGGACAACTCTTTTTCTTTCAATTCTTTCGCCACGGTGATTTCAAAGACGGGAAATAATTAATTCCAATCAAAAATGAGAATAATTATTATTCGGATAAGTAAGGTAAATTGATTTAATATATAAAGAAAGCTCAACGACCTTAAAATTTTATTTTTATTATTATTATTATTATTATTATTAATTAGAGTTAATTTGTATTGAGAAAAAATTTTATCTTATTACGTTTATGCAAAATTCGCGCGATTAACATTTATTTTAATTCTGTAAAATATATAATATTGACATTGTCTGTAATTTTTAATTAATCTTTTCTCTCTCTCTCTCTCTCTCTCTCTCCTGTTCCTTTCTTTCCTCCTTGTCAGTACATTCTTTCTAATGCAAATAAGAACGTAGCAATTAATAACAGAGCGTGAACTCGTAACCCGCTGAATTATGAGAAGCACGGTCGGTTAAGGCGATTGTTTTTACCGGGAGATTCCAGGAGTGAGAGAAATCGCAGAGATAGGGAGTTTGCGAGGACGCAAACACATTCGGCCCGACCCTCCTCCTCTCTCAAATGCTACGTGATCCGATTCTGTGAACGATTCCGTTTCTCCGCGACATTGTTCTGCGTTTTCCCCGTGAGCGAAGAAACTGTTTCTCGATTTTTGTCCCTTCGTATCGCACGGACGATCGAACAACAAACACGTTTGGGTGATATCATATATAAAAATATTCAACCTTACCGCACATGCAATCTCCTGTTCATTCACGAAGAAAAAAAAAATCTAATAGGAAGAAGTAATAATAAAAGAAAAATTCGGAATAAAAATGCAATTACCGGAATGTCTCGTTTAATACGTATAGGAATCATTTTTCGATAACGTTACATATGGATTTACGTAAGGTCCGAGAAATAAGGATAACGATGCACGTATCAACGTTAATGGATAATTTCAGACCGAATTCCATCTAAGAATCCCCGTTTCTATGACGATCCAGACAGAAGGAAGATGTCGACTCATCTGCCAGCAATGCACGTAATCAGAGTCCGGTCCTACTAGGAACACACACACACACACACACACACACACACACACGCATATATATATATATATATATATATATATATATATATATGAGAGATATACAAACACACACGGAACTTGGATTTCTCAATGCAACTATGTATACGTATCTATGTACGTATGTATATATGTATGTATGTACGGTCTCGTACATGACTCGCAGTCTTCGAAAAGCTAGTTTGAGATAGCAGGTGAATAAGGTATGAGAGAACGGTTCGTGATTCTCAGTTGCGAACGCCGAACGGATAACCGATCGCGAAGGAACTCGCAGTTCTATAAATTTCTACGACGCTGCTACGATCATGGATTTTTAATTCGAACATTATTCGCTCGAATTCGAACGATAAGAGTGAATCTCGATTTTAACTAGCTCCTCGAGATATCCTCCAACGATTTTCGAAAGATACCCATTGAAAATTATTAGGAAATCGAATATATTTTAATGTGAAGTTACGAAATATGAGGTTGGATGAATTTTTTTTGTTTTTTCGTTCAGAAAAAAATTATTGAACACATTATTCGCGTGTCATATACGGAGAAAGAGAAAGAGAAAGAGAAAGAGAGAGAGAGAGAGAGAGAGAGAGAGAGAGAGACGAAAAGAAAGAGGGTGTGAATAAGTTTCTAACAATAATTTTTAACGATCATTGAAAAGGGAAAAAAACACATAAAAAAGAGACAAGAAAAATGGAAAAGCCTTAAACATGAAGCTTTGTAAAGTAAAAAATCGAGTAGTTGGAGAGCAACTCTGGTACTCAGACTCCCAGTAAAAAGTTTTGATTGCGAATGCTGTCTCGGAGCGTTCAGCCAATGAAAATATAGAAATGCTCGTTCAAAGAAGACTCGATCCAAGGAACAGAATAGGTTCAAGAAACGATTCTTGGTTGGGTTGGATAATAATGACGTTAGGTCGATACGTATGTACAAGTGCTTCCCGGATTTCAGGCATATCCAATGGAAAATTATCAACAAGTTTTAATTTCAAAAGAAAAAATTTGTGAGGTTTCTACGGTAATTCAATGAATTCTTTGAAAAAAAAAAAAAAAAAAAAATTAATGCGAACGTACGAATGGATTCGCATAGAGAAGTTTTGGAGCAATTACTTTTTTTTCTCTCTTTGGTAATATCGAGTATAAAAAGGAGAAAAGTCTGTCAAAGATTTTACGATAATCGATATCATTAATAAATAATTTAGATTATCGTGAGATATATTTTAACGACGTTATACAAAGAAGAAAGGAACAAACAAATTATATAAAATAATATTAAAATCGTTTGATTCGTTTTCGAATTGTTTTCGAATACTTCGCAATAATAACGAATAATTATTTCCCTCCTCCCCCCCTATCCTTCTCTTTTTTTCGCTACAGTCCGACGGCTAATGAAGTAAGCAAGGATTTCTACTGGATAGCTAGCTAACGTTCTACGCTCTACTCCCAATGGAATTCCTGCAAGATTGAAAAAATTTCATCATGAGGAAGGACTCCCGGGTCCTTCTACCTCTACGAGCACGCTCTCTCATAATTATCAACTTACAAGCATATCGCAAATCTCAAGAGTCTTTATTAACGATCGTCTGCTTGAGTTCCTGGTGGACGGAAATATTCGTTAAAACGTTCATTGATGTTTTTTTCCTCTCCTCTTTTTTTTTTCTGACGAAAAAATTATGAGCTCGTAAAAAACGAACTCTCCGTGTATGTTCAACGCCACACACACACAGATATCTGTGAAATGTTTCATTATGAACGTAACAAAGTATTGTTGATTTAATTGATATTACATTAAGCTTATCTCTTTCCACCTAATTACAATATTTATTAATACTACTTACCTATCTATTATCACGACATAATAAGTCGTGCTCAAAACCATTTATTTTTCGGAATAATCGTTTCAAGGAATAATCAAAGTTAATTAAACAATTTTTCAAACACCCGGTAAGCACATAGATACATACACAGGCACGTTTAGATACGCTTTCATACTGAAAATAATTTTATGGACGTCTCAGGAGAATAGATAAGCGTAATGCGATAAAAGCAATCACGATAAGGATCGGAAAGAGCAACATTGACCGATCGTTTACATGCAAATACGAGCACGCGCCAATTTACGTTATATCTACGTTATATCCATTAAAAAGGAGAGAATGGGTGTAAATGCTTGAAAAAATATTTTCGTCTGTTATTTCGAGGGGTGCGGTTGCTTAGAAAAATTATTAGTATTCTTATCGAAACACCTCTGTCATATCGGATGAAATCAGTAAGAAAGAGAGAAAAAAAAAGTTTTCAACGTGACCCTTTCTTAACTCACGCACACGCATTCGTTCGTTATCTTGAATATAATATATATGTATACATATATATATATATATATATATATATATATATATATATATATATATATTACCTATATTTAAATACATAAATAAATTATGTCTTATAAAAACTTGTAATGTATTATTTAGAAAATTTGCAAACTTCTTTATACGTTATTAAATTATAGGGAATAAATTATGAAGAATTAATAACAATTCTTACATGTAATTCCGAGGGTGTAATAAATTGTTTATAAAAAAAAAAAAAAACAAAATTGTTTCTAACAACTCATTTGTACGACGAATAGAATTTTTTTTAACTCTCCGATTAACGTTCGGAAATGTAATAAATTGTTAATAACAAATCGTTAAATAATATCGTCAATGTTAATGCAAACGGCGGAGAAAAGTTTGCCCTTTAAAATGATATTCGTACGAAGTCTCTGCGACTCTTAATTCCGGAGATATACTCATTCATATAATAGACATATTCAATGACACAGTGGCCCAAATAAATTCTTGGAATTTACGTGACTCAGCTGGCAGACGCAAACACTTTTCTTTTGAGTACGCATGTTTTTACTCGATCCACGTGTCTATTCAGATTATGAATGAGATTTTTCAAATGGATATTATTTTGCAACGTAAAGTCACAGAGATACGAAACAAAGGCCATTCTTTTTTCTCCGTTTTTCTTTTTTCTTTTTTTTTTTTCTTTTTTTCTTTCAGGGAAATAAATCCTCTCCCTTTATCTATGTATGATTTCATTAGCTTTAAAAGCTCGCACTCGACTTCGTTTATAAGCTCTTTACGCATATCGTTTATTTCCTCTCCAATTAATTCATTCTATTTCAATGATCATTTCTTATCCCTTTTATTCGATTATCGTTATCCTCACTGGTATGGTCGATAAATAACGTTGACAGGGACTCTCCGATATATATATATATATATACATATATAAATATATTATTTAAAATCGTTAAAAAAAAAAAAAAAAAAAAAAACTTCTACCTCCAAACGTAATTTTTCATCAGAAGTTTTGCACGCTTCTTCGCGTTGCTCCTTACTCGCGGAAAGTTTGAACGCACAGAGCTCAAAGGTGTTGGTAACACTCTACATACATACATACGAACAGGTTGTAGATCGCGTGGAATAATTTATTCGCCAACGGCACGCTAAAGGTCGTACCTCTCCATACGTTCATACCTTAATCGGGCCATAGAAAATCGGATTATAATACATAATTAGACGGTCTAATTGTCGGTCTATCCTAGAAAATTAACGCGAGCCACGAACGAACGAACGAACGAACGAACGGCCTCGCGTGGCTGCAATTAATGTTCTTTATTGGAATTACGAGATTTGTACGGAGAAAATAGCCGTTGTGGACTATAAACGCGTATCGTGTGGCCACCGGCACCTTCCAATCTCGTTTTGTCTTTCAGCCGTTAGCCAAAATCGTAGATATTCGCGCATTGTGCACCTCGTTGGCTTAAGTTATCCATTTTCTCCCACGGATATTCTCACCTACCAAATTACAATGTTGTTATATATATATATATATATATATATATACGAGCGTTTATATGCGTGTATTCGCCTCATTTCTAAAATACCTACGACCAGATCCAACCATTAACAAAGCTTACCTGGGTGAATAATATGTCGTGAACGCGATAACAAGCTAACTAGGCAAATTCTATGAATTCCATTCGGAGAAAATTCAGAGATAACCGATTCGTGGTAATACGTGTGTCCTGCCTATCCCTGTGATGTGAATGAAATTGTATGAGAAACGTTGAGTTCGCGATAAAGTCCTTTACGGGGACTCAGTTATCGATAAAGAGCTATGATAAAGAGAACTCGTTCGCGCGTTTAAATCGACATACTACCTGTCGCTTTCCCATAGTTGTACGAACGACGATACGTTCGTTCGTAAAGAAAATTATTGTTTGATCCATTTTGAACGAATTACGTACATAACTCGCGAAATAAATTTGCGCGATTGAACGAAGTCAAAGTTTTTATCACTTTCTACTTACTTCGCGATACTCTTCGAGATCGAAAGAAAGAGAGAGAGAGAGAGAGAGAGAGAGAGAGAGAAGATCTTGGCCGACTACTATCAAGGATAGCGTGTTCCTTAGCATCGAGGAAGCCGTACGAACAATTTCTGGAAACGTCACCCCCGAGGCTCGTAATTTAACGTCGATCGAATCACATAGGCGGGTTAGCGTCGTTTAAATGTCAAAGGCAGCTCTACCGGACTACGTAATACGGAAGCATTCTCGGCTAGGATAGATAAAAAGAAAGAGATAAAAAAAAGGATAAAGAGATGAAGAAAGAGAGAGAGAGAGAGAGAGAGAGAGAGAGAGAGAGAGAAAGGAAGCAAATAATTATCCGATTTCATAGAACGTCTCGGTTGGTGCGAAGTTAGGCGGAAATTGGCGTAGATAGAGATAGAAATAGAGATAGAGATAGAGATAGAGAGAGAGAGAGAGAGAGAGAGAGAAATTTGTTTTTTGTCAAATCCTTTTTCTCTTCCGCTCCACCTACGAATTCTCGATAATCAGACGCGACGATGAGGATCGAATTTAATGGTCGATAAAAGTACTCTCGGATATCGACGCTTAGCTGAGAATTGTGCTTCGAAGAACGTGTGACGACCCGAAGAGACGGCTAATTCCTCTGCATCAGCTTTTCTCTCTTTCTCTCTCCATCTTCCTTCTCTTTCCCTTTCACTGTCGAGGAGGGCTATTGGAACACGAAACGTAATTTCGAGGGAAATCGGGCAACTCGTTTGTCGATCGACTTCGACGTGACTGACTGTACAGTTCCCTCTCTCTCTCTCTCTCTCTCTCTCTCTCTCTCTCTCTCTCTCATTCACTCACTCACTCACTCACCCTCCTGCCCCTTCCGTCTTTCACTTCAGCCACTACTTCGTCTCGCTCTTCATCTTCGTCTCTCTTTCACCCCGCCCCTCCCCTCCCCGAAGCTCCCTTCCCCTTCCTCCCCCCTCCCGACTAGTCCTCTCTCTGGTCCTGCGGTATAACGTTCGGACCTTCGTTACTTCAACTAATTGGGAGCCTGATTAATTAGGGAACTTTGGTTGAATTACCGTTCTACCTTCTATCCTTCCGCGGTCTACGTTGGAAGCCTCGAAAATGCGAAGAGTGTTTCGGCGTTACGAGCATTGAGTGTCGGAGAAAGAAAATCGTTGAGGAGACCGAAATGAGAGGGAGGGAGCGAGAGAGAGAGAGAGAAAGAGAAAGAGAAAGAGAAAGAAAGAAAGAAAGAGTTGGAGTACCGAATTGGCGAACCAAAGTAAAAGGATGAAAGAGGAATCGAGAGAAACGCGTCTGTTAACCTCAAAAACCTGAACTCCGCTTTTGTGCTCTCGTCTTGCGATTAGGAGAGCCTCTGAGAGTTTCTAATTAAGACGGTCGAACTCGGTACGAAATTAATGACGACTTACCCTCACCCTTTCTTTCTCTCTCTCTCTCTCTCTCTCTCTCTCTCTCTGTCCGTCCGTCCGTCCGTCTGTCATCCTATTTTCTTCCTAACACGATTCGAAATGATCGGCGTGAAATTATTTGGCATTAATCGTAACAATAATTTTCTACGATATGACGAAATACCAATCCGCATATCTTTCCCGATTTTCATGCCGATAGATTTGATATTCCGTCCGTGATTTATCGGTCGAAAGTGGACATATAACAATGAACGAACGAACTAACGAACGATTATGCTCTTATCGTGATCACCGTCGAACATCCGATAAATTCGATATACCCATGTAAATCCCATTCGGTTCGATTAATTTCGAGGTACTGTTACGAAGTACTGTTCTGCTTGCTCTACGTGATCGGGTGTTTCGCATCGAGATCAATCGACTCTCTCAAATTTCGTTGTCCCAACGATATCGATTCTCTCTCTCTCTCTCTCTCTCTCTCTCTCTTTCTCTGTCCCTCCCATCGACCCTCCCTCCTTATCATTTCTTGTATACACATTTTCTTTTCCTTATCTTTACAATTTATCTCTGTTTTCCTTCCCAATATTGTTAAATGTATTACCAATTACGCGATCCTTTTTTTGTCTCTCTTTAAATATAAACAAATAAATTTATTTTTCTTTATATAATCGTTAAGCGATGTCGTTCAAATTATAGGAATATTAATTGAAAATTTTGCCCTTCCACCCTCTCCTATCAACGTTTTCCTCGTTAAATCAGTAAGAATCTAGGGAATTTAAGAGGGACTTACTCTTCGAGAGTTTTACAAGGAGACACGGTAATGAGGTTACGCGGTTGAGCAGCCTAGCGAAAATCGCGGAACGCGTTTCGAGGACGCGTGTTAGTCGAGAGGAGGAAAATAGGGGAAACTTGTAAGAAATTGAAGGAACTAGATTCGGAAGAAGGAGTAGAAGAAGGAGCAGAAAAAGAAGGAGAAGAAGAAGGCGAAGAAGAAGAAGGCGAAGAAGAAGTAGAGAATACGAAGGTACCATGAGAATTGGGACACGAGCGAAAGAGTTCTTCGTTTTATGCGATCGTAGATTCGCAAAATGACATACCCATTAGCTCTAGCAAAGTCCCTCAAGATTCGTGTCCTGAGTATCCACCGTATCGTTTCGAAACTAAGAAGGAGTAAAGGGTCTGCGTGCTGCCACCATCGCGACCACCACGACTATTTCTCGTTCTCGATATTACAGCCTCGTAACGTAATCTTCCCTCTTTTTTCGTGAAAGAGAGAGAGAGAGAGAGAGAGAGAGAGAGAGAGAGAGAGAGAGAGAATTATAGTTTTTCTTGAAACAAGATACGCGCCATTTTATCCTTTGTTTCTGAAATATCGATCAAGATAAAGAAAAGGAATTGTTCGATCCAAGAAAAAAAAAAGATAGAAAAAGATTTAAACGAGGTTGCCTCATTTCACATTGCGATTTAATTTGCGTTAATTCATTAATTGTTTCCTTTTTTTTTTCCGAGAGCGTGGTTGTTGGACAATTTTTTCCCCTCTTTTCGTTTTTCCCTTTCATTTATTTATTTATTAATTCATTTCGAGTCAATGACTAATTGGAGCAATTTTTACAATTAATTTCGTGGAACTCGAAACATATTGAAAACATTTTTGTCCTTTCTCTTCCGTTTTAAATCTCATTGGAACGTTTATTGGAGTAATTAAACGTAAGCATATAGAAAGATTCCCTTTTTATTTCTTTTTTTTTTTCAACGAGTACAAACATATATCGCCCATTGTCGGAAGATATTATCGTGATTACTCGGCCATATCTCGCGATTACCTATTGTTCATTATCCTATTATCGTCTATAAATGGTGATTAGCCTGGAAGCCACAGAACGTTATTGACATACTAGATAGGACGTTGACCCAAGTTTGGATGACTTACGTTGGCTTACGACGCCACGCTCTAAGGTACTTACGTCCGACTCACGCGATATTATCTGTCACAACAGAAGACAGAGGATGGTCTGCTTCGGACAACGATTTGTGTACCGTAACAATGCTATGAAACAAAATGATTGAGGATCATTCAACCGGGTAACTAGAAGCTTTAACGTTTAAAGAGAGATGCAATTAATAATATCTTCTGAATTAATTAAAATGTCATAATTAATAATAAGCGAATCGTTTTCTCAGAGATACGAGGGAGCCCCACCGTTCTTGAATTTAATACCATTTTCCACGGCTTGATCTATTATATCATTATGAAAGAAAATAAGAAGAGAAAAAGAATACGAAGGAAAGAAGAAAAGGAAAAAAGTATGAGAGTGCGTGAGAGAGAGAGAGAGAGAGAGAGAGAGAGAGAAAAAGATAGAAATAGAAGTCTCGGAGTCATCAAATGATGTAAGTATGTACAAGCCGTGGCTACGTGCTTGATCTACCGCACGAAAATCTCCTCTCCTCGTAGGATTTTAAAATGTATTAGAGAGCGCCGCCATTCTAGACTCGTACCGTCGGTATGGGCTTGCAAAGCACGACCTCTTTCTCGAAGTAAGAGAAGAAAGGTCGCCGAAAGAAATGAGATGAAAGAGGTCGAGAAGGTCCAAGAATGAGTTTCGGCCTCCGAGAAGACCCAAGAAATATAACTGGACATTATTCAGTCTCGAGTTTCTTGTTATATCGAGACTATTTTCAAGTACCCCAAAGGTGCGCTCCTCCTTCCACCGCCATTCTGTATTCTTTTCAACGTTAGTCTACGCTCTTCTTGGAAGATCTTTTTATCTATAATAATAATAATAATAATAATAATAATAACGATAACAATAATAATAATAATAAGAAGAAGTATAATAAGAAGAATAATAGCAATAATAACGGTTAATGTAACAGTAAGGAACAGTACGAGAGATGATCGACGATAATAAAAATCAAGGGAGAGTTTTTTTAAGGTTACTTCGTACGAAAATGTTTCTTAAAGGAACTTTTTAAGATTTCACTGTGAGTAATAAAAGAGTACAAGATAAATAGAATGAGAGAGAGAGAGAAAAAGAGAGAGACGGATATATAATAACGTGAAGGCATATTTACGGCAGACTTTATTTACCGATGTACGATCTTTTCTCCCTTCGTACCATTAATCTTTCCAAACCGGGATTGTACATTTTTTCTTTCTCTCTCTCTCTCTCTCTCTCTTTTTTTCTTTTCTATTTTATTTTTTTTTTTTTATTGGCCAACGTGTAAAAGGGTCGAAAAAGTCCGATGATGAAATCGGAGCTGCTCTGCTCTCGCGGACGCTCCTCGTAAGCCGAAATCAGGATTTGGCCGTTGTCCAGAGTTCGAAGACTCGGGCGCATTGATTTTGTTAAAAACACCACAAATTGTTCACCGTCGCCTGGACGACGTACAACTGGGTCGGTGCACTTATAGAATTGTATTCAAGAGACGAAGAAAATTTAATGCGAATTAAAGGGTGAAAATCGGATTCGTGTTGATTCGGATTAAAATGTACGTATTCTCCGTCGGCTCTGTCTATTTTTCCTTCTTTTTTTTTTTTTTTTTTTTTTTGAGGGTAGGACGAATGTGATTTTTGCACGAACGTATAAGGGAAAATGTCGCGCGCGCGTGTGTTTAAAGAAAAAAAAAAAAATAAATAAATAAATAAAAAGAAAGAATGAAGAAGAGAAAAAAAAATATATCACACACGGTAGAAATTATACAGTCATTCCGTATGAACGAGCAATTTCAGAAGCAGAGAAAATCTGGTATCGCGCTTTCACTTATTCAAAAACCGTAATAACCTGGTGTCCTATTATTATAATCCTACGGAGTGAAGTGTTTCGAATAAAAAGGCAAAGAGTGGTGGTCTTTCTTTCGTTTCAAAATCCTATTTCGCCCATTCGGAATTGTATACATCCCCGGTACCTTCCCTCGTATAATATTATACACGCACACAAACACAAACACACACACACACACACACACACATATATATATATGTACATATTTTTTTTTTGTTCTGCACCGATGGGAAAGCTCACCGTCGTCGGCTTTCTCGTTTGTTTGACTTTCGCTTCCAAATAGTTGACTCTGCGGCTCTTCGTGGAAAACAGGATGCACTTTTCGAGGTAGAATCAAGGAGAATGGAGAAATAAAAGAACCCGGAGATCGTCGGGACATAGAGAGGAGAAGAAATACTGAAAGAAGATAGAGGAAGGAAAGGAATGGGGACGGGGAAGAGAAGAGAAACTATTTGAATAGGAAAGAGAGAGAGAGAGAGAGAGAGAGAAAGATATTTCGAGTTGTTGATTCTTAGTTGTTGATTCTTGAATGATCTGAGAAAGCTTTCGCATTGATGAAAAATCAATCGGATTCGATCCGTATCATAAAATTTATACGATTTAGATATATTACAATTTTTTCTTTCCCGTATTTATTTTTCTTTCTCTCACGACGATCCGTCGAATTAGCTTCTCTTTTCTCTCTCTCTCTCTCTCTCTCTCTCTCTTTTCATTAAAATTGAGAAAAGGTCGAATGTAATTTCATGTAAAATGCACAAGTGGTGAAACCTTTATAACATCCGCTAACGTCCACTTCGAATTTCCCGCCCGCTCATTATCAGCCGCGTATGCACTACGCAAAGCATAGCCGGTCTCGTTAAAAGCCAATATTCTGCGTCACGTTTGTACTACGTTATATCGACCGGGGATTACGAAGCAACCTGGAAATCCAGTTTCACGGTTATACGAACGAGAAATTATTTAACGTATCGAGCATGTAACACAAATATACGATGGATTCGATCATGTCCTACGAGAGAAATACAAATGCACACCGAATGATCTTAAAAATTGTTAATTTCCAATTAATCTCCGAACACCTTTATATTCCAATTAAGCAACTTCAAAGTATTTCCTCGTATTATACGTTATATTTCATTTCATTATTTGCTTAAATTCTTTTCATATTTTTTATTACTCCTTCACGTCTTTAAATATTTTATTTATCATTGAATCTATTAGATCGTATTTTCAGATTAATTCACGAGTTCTTATTTTCTTATTATTACCTTAAGATATGAAGCTATTGTTACGCAGACCTAGATACGATAAACTCATTTTCTTTCTCTCTCTCTCTCTCTCTCTCTCTCTCTCTCTCTCTTTCTCTTACAATCATTAATATATCTCGAAATAAATAAATAAATGGAGAGAACCTTTCGCTCGACCATTCGCATTTTTTGATTAACCTTCCATTCCATCCCGAACTGCTGTACTTTTCTTTGTATTTTACCCTTTCCTCATTTTTTTTCCCTCCCACCCTATCTTTCTACCCCTACTTTACTTTAATTTGCCTTCGTCTGGAGATACCGCAGCGAATATTAAGCGGACGATATTCTCGACGATAAATTCATCACCTTCAACGAATAGAAGTGTAGTAGTCGAGGGGTATACGGAAAAGGACGAATCTGATTCGCGTGTGAAAGAGAAAGAGAGGAGAAAGAGAGAGAGAGAGAGAGAGAGAGAGAAAGCAGTCCGCGTTGACACGCCACGTTGAAAGTCTAATGACATTATCGGGCTTGGGAGATTAACGAGCCTGCAAATCGATCGTCAAAGTCGCCGTACATAGTTCTGTCCGCCGACGATGTCGATTTTTTATACTTTATCAGCTTGGAAAATTAAACGACATCATGAATTAGGCCGTCAAGTACTTGAGTAAAAAAAAATACGAGATCAAGACGAATCGTCTTATCGTGGCCCATTAAAGAGTACGTCATTAGGTCGCTTGTACATTGATCATTCAAAGATATAAATAATTTAATCCCTCGTTCAATAATATTCTCGAAATTGTGATATCCTTAGCCATGCTCGTGGTTACGTATATCGGACCAAATTTAACAAATAAGAGTCAACGCTCGTCGACAATCGTCAGAAACACTGGTGTGTTTCGTGATTCAATTTTTACAGATACGTGAGCGATTTTGTCATCGACTGTGCCAAGCGCCGTCGCGAAATGAACCTTCGTGCAAGGGGGTTAGATATTTGAGTTATCGATTTGAAAGCTGTATATTTAATCGACTAATACCGAATGAGTTACCCAGTTCGAATACGGAGATTTACTGTTACCGAGAGAGTTAACTGATCCAAAGATGATAAAGTTCGTGATAAGATCCACTTTATCGACTCCTATTGTTTCTATATATCGGATGATGGTAAAACAGGAACTTAGTTCACCAGCCTATTAAAAGACCGAAATCCGCATTGCCATTCGACTGTAAAAAGTAAGAATTTTTAAAAATGATATAAAGTTGCGAGTTAAAATTCGTATTTTCAAGATTTTTCTCTAAGAAATTATATAAAAATTCGATTACATCTGATCTATTCAGCTAAGTATTTATAGCAATGTAAAAAGGATGTATTTTAATGTCTAGTTAAAATAATAAATAGAAGATATTGGAAACACATAGAAATATGCAGCAATTTGTTCGGTAGTACTTGCGTAATACAATATAGATTTAAAATTCGATAGATCAAAGGCATTACCGAACTAGGTCTCACGTGATGGTTACTGCATCTAGAAATTCACGAGTTGACTATGATTCTGTTTTAACAATTCGAACAGATTCCCGCTTTGCCATCAGTCGACAGCGAAGAAATCTACTATATCAGCTGTTAGGTAAGTAGATTCCTCTTTTAGTATCAGTCGGTAACGAATATTCTTTTTTAACCAACGGTCGAATAAGCATAATTCTTCGATACCGATTGATGACAAAGTAGTTTGCTGTTTCAATAGGAATCCACTATTACCAATTAATCGAAAAAAGGAATTCTTTGATCGAATTTTCAAATTATGAAATAGACAACCTGATTGTAGAAAATATAAACCTAATTGTAGCAGGAAATCATAATTTGTTCGCATGATCGTAACGTACGTTTGGCGAAGTTTCCTCGATTACGAAACGGAAGTATAATAACACACTCGCGCTTTTCACACCGTACTGATTCATTATTATCAAACTACTACTCTTACTAACAAAATTTCAAATATAAATCAAAACAAACTCGCTCGTCTACTCTAAACAAAAGTAAAACGTGTTTCGTACTTTACCGTCATTCACATCTTCCTGTCCCGTTAGAATGCGAGAGAAAGGGATAAAATTACATTGAGGAAGCTTAAGAAAACGGCAACCGCGAACTCGCAGAAAGTGCTGTAAAATATAGAAAGCGATGATAAAAGCAAGATAATAGAGAAGAGACCATTCTTTGTATCAGGCGAAAGAAGCACTCCTTGCTGGTTCATCGTCGAACTCAAAGCAGTGCCGAGAGAGCAGAAGGTTCTTTAAAAAAATTTTTTTTCTTCTTCTTTCGTCACCATCCCAAGCCACCTCCCCCCAAACGCGTTTGGTTCTTCTCCTCGATCAATAAGTAATCGTTTCGTTAAACGTTTGCAGTTCCTTTTACGTTCAACGATCTCGCGAAGAGAGAAAGAGAAAGAGAAAGAAAAAGAGAGAGAGTTAGAGAGAGAGAGAGAGAGAGAGAGAGAGAGAGAGAGAGAGAGAGAATGGAATCAGACGAGACCGCGAATAAATACGCCCAACGTGTTTGTTACGCACGAATCCAGGGCACGCCTCAAATTATCAAGGCAAATGATGTTTTTAACAAAGTCCTCGAATCTAATTACAACGCCAGAGGTTAAGCGCCACACGCGCAAATACATGAAATTCAATTGCATCGATTCTCCATGCGGATTTCTCTCTTCCGGGGTTACCCATTACATGTCAAACTCGTGAAGTCCGACTCGATCTCAAAAGGATTACGAACGAAAATCATTTCCCTCCATCCTCCCCTCCTCCCCCACCCCCTCCCGGTTCCCTGTCCAATTCGTCAACTAGTTCTTTTCCCCACGGAATAGGTGAAATCGTCGATATATCGCAAATCCTAAATGAAATTCAATTTGCCGTCGTCTTTATTCCCCTTGATATCTCGATCTATTCGAAAAGCAAATTAACTAACGTACGTATGTATGTATCGAGTAATTTGGTAATCATTGTTTTTCATTTTTCTTGAATTTTCTTCGTCGATTCACTTTATCGTCTAGTTTATCGGCTCGCAAAACATTTTGCGCGTTACCGTTGTCTTCGTTTCTTTGATGATATTTCGATATTTTTATCACGTTGTCATTTAACCAACTCCTAAATTATTAATCTCAATGTAATCACAATTACATACCGTTTACTCGACGATATATTTATATATATATATATATATATATATATTTTTTTTTTTAAAACAATGTATCCGTTTAAAAGATTAACCTGATAATTTCGGATCGATTATTCAATATAAGCTATTTAAAACTTATCAACGTCAACAAATAAAGTAATTTAACGAGACGTCTGTCAAAAATTTACGTCCATAATGTAATCTATTTATCTCGACAACGGAAACGTAAATTCGTCGAATGTACGCGATACGAATAACAATAAAACTACGGTAATTAAAATTATTTCATAACGTGCAACGTATCCCTTTATATATCCTTTAGCAGCATTTGTTATCTCGAAACATTTTGTGGAAATAAAAAATAAAATAAAGAAAAAAAAGAAGAAGAACGGACGTAAATTCAAACCATCGAAAACTCGTTTTCTCGGGGCCGGATCGTTTTCGTACACGTGTGTTGTTTCATGAGGATGGAAATGCGATAATCGATCGTTTTCGCCGTTCACCAAAGGGGGTGGGGGCGGGGGAAAGAAGAAAAAAAAGATAGATAGATATCTATGTATATACGAAAAGGAGAGTAAAAAAAAAAAAAAAGAAAGAAAGAAAAAGAAAGAGAACAAAAAAAATAGAGACGAAAGCAATTTTCGTAAATGGAAAATCGGTTGAAATAGGGCGTCCGATATAAACGTAAGGGAGCAAATGATCGATTATAAAACGCGGAATCCAATTTGAAACCTTTCTCTATTTTCCTCTCTTCCCCTTTATGCCTTCACTTCAAATTTTCCATAGTGTTTAAAGACGGATAAGACGCGCGTGCGAGCACATGGTCGTCGTTGGCATAGCATTCTGTGCTCATGGCGGGATCTGTCTCACCAGCACACACATACGTAGATACACGAATACGAACACAGGAGTCACATACATTCCATATGGAAGCACTGCGAGTGACAGGGAAATACTGCCTCTGCTAACTACTGCCTTTTGCTTTAAGTTATAGTGCCGCGTATGGATCTACGCTGGACTATTGCCCTACTACTTCCTATCTCCCCTTCTTTACGCCACCCCTCCCCCCCTCCTCTCGCCCCTCCCCCACGAATGCATCTACAGCTGTTCAACTTCTTCGATCATCCTTCTTCCTTTTCCGTACTCGCTTAATTTTGTACCGATCGGAATCACATTTTATTATATTTGTACTTTTTCGACACATATCGCGCACACGTTGCTAATTTTCTTTATTATCATACTCGACATTGATTACTACATTTATCGTTTTTTTTTTTGAAATTATTATTTCATTAATTGCGTTCGTACCGAAGAAAAGATTTAACTTTTGAATAAGGGTTGCTCTATGACATTGCGACCTCGTATCGATGGAATTCAGAAATCTCGAGCCTCGGAACTCGGTTTACGATCGACATGGTCATTGCGTTTGCGTTTAACCTATAAGGACGAGGGAAAGAGCGATGTATTCGTTAGTTTGACAATGATTCCTCCGGGATATTGTTAAACGAAATTTCGCAACTATTTCGTCGGTGGTTCGTCATGAGCTTGCGTGTTCACGACACGTGCGTATCCACTAGCAGTCCGCTAGTTTACCGCACACCGCTCTCGTCTACCGTTCGGGTTCGTTTACCATTCTGCGATTGTACTTCCGCTTGTCCGCAGGAATATTCCGCTCGAAATGTCGAACGAGAATCGTCGAACGACGATCGGAATTTCATTGAAGTATCTCTAGCAACCATCCACGAAGAAACAGTTGATATCGAAAATCGCTGTCGACCGAATGGAACGTATAAATTTGTAAACTCGCAAACACGTATTATCAATTAAATCTCCTTGAAACTGACGGCATTCGCGCGAAACTTCTACAATCACGACGTAATTCAGAATGAAATCGTCAATCAAATGCCCGAGCGTTTGGTTATATTTACATTTTACGATTCGATCGAAATTCATCCCGGTCAAAGTTTCGACATTATATTCAAAATGTGTTCGCCAATAATATCATATCGCAAATCGTATAATTACGCATTTCTCCGTATTAATGGAATTAATTAAATACACATGTAAGGTATTTAATTAAATTTAATTATATTTCGGGGGGAAAAAAGAAATCCATTAATTTTTCGTTCACGTACACATCAAAGTAATGGATTTCTTTATCCTCAAACTAATATATATTTATAAAGAAATGGATATACGTGTCGTAATAATTTTTTTTTTTCATATCGATAAAAAAAAAAAAGAGTAAGAAGAAAAGAATTACCTAACTCGTTTCTAGAGTCTACGTTGAATTTGATTTTCTATCACGTTAACGTTGTACCGACGGCCAAAGGACGACGGAAATTCAATGGACAACAGCGGTACGAAATGCTCACCGAAACTGATTCTTTGATCACGCTGAGACTTTCTCTGCAGTCGTTTATTTCTATCCTTCCTCTCCGAATGTTCCGCTCAATTTCCGTCGTTCTTCGAACGGACCACAAAACATATAAACAAACGACACTGACGTTCTTCCTGCCGCCAAAATTTCCTATCGCATACCTTTTACTATCTCGCGTTATTTTTTCTTTTTTTTTTTTTTTTTTCTAATTGACTCCGTTCTCCTTCAAGATTTGTCTATCCTCTTACGTCTTAAAGGACAAGAAGTGCGAATTATCTGTCGATTTTCTTTTTGAAGAACGAAAGAAAGAAAGGAAAGAAAGAAAAAAAAAAAGAAGAAGAAGAAGAAGAAAAAGAAAAACGAGCCGAAAGCCGAAGAAACAACGCGTGCCTTTCTTATTTCGTTCTTTCTTACTCACGTTCCGAGCGTATCTTCGCTCTTCCATTTAATTTTCCGTTCCTTTCCCACGGAAAAAGTTCGAGTCCATTTAATTTTCGCGCAAACACTATGGCGCCGGTATCAGGTTCGTCCTTTACCTTTCTCTCAGCGAAGTAATTTCATCTCGACAACGGACCTTTTTTATTATCTCAAAGAAGACAAGTAGAAACGTATGTACTCCCTGCACCGATAACTTTAACAATTTACTCGAGACATCCACCAACACCGAGCAACAATTTCATGGTAACCATAGAATTTAATGTTGTTTTAATAATGGATGAGAAATAAAAAAAAAAGAAATACTATTGCTCCCGTAATCCTCGTCGTCTTCGGTTTACTTTTTTTTCACAAACTTTAATGTGTTTGTTTAAAAAAGAAAAAAGAAAAAAAAAAACAAGAAAATATCTACGAATAGAGAGAAAATAAGAAACCCCAGGGAAAAGTGTCTTCGAGAAAAGAATCGTCATCGTGTATCGCGTGGAAAGAAAAAGAAAAAGAAAAAGAAAAAAAAATAGAAAAGATAAAGAAAAGAAGGAATAAAGAGAAAAAAAAAAAGATAGAAAGGGAAGTAAGAAAAACGTGTGTAATATAATGAAACGAAACGAGAAATATCAAATGAAAAAATGTAACTAGCGTGAGTCACGAAATAAGGAAAAAGGAGACGAAAAGAGTTAGAGAGGGAGAGAGAGAGAGAAGAACAAAACAAAAAAAGAAAAAGAGAAGAAAAATAGGAGAGAGAGAGAGAGAGAGAGAAAACGAATCAGAATCATTGTTGGCAGAGTAGAATGATTCGCGCGATAATACTGCACTCACGCGATACGCACACCGCAATGATTACTCCGGTTAAGCTATGTAGCGAGAACAGCCATGCGGGAAGCTATTCCTATGAGCTGTCGTCGTGGATTACAATTAATCAAGCAAAAACTGTCAACAGCCATGCCTAGGTATATGCGACAAGCACCACGAGAAACTATCGACCGCGAACAATGCGCGAGAGGGATACTCGCGAGACCGGCAAAACTAGATCGTCCCGTGGGATCTGCTGTCAAATCGAAACTATCCTTGTTCCTCAATGTCCCTCCATGCCTGTCCCACTCAATACTTTCCTCTTTTTCTATCTTTCGCTTTTCTCTCTATTGTATGTCTATCCCCCCCCCTCTCTCTCTCAATCTTTAGCCGCACTCTATACCTTCCGTTTTTAATTTTATTCAATTAATCCTACTAATAAACTACGTGGGAGATCCTTCGAAAGATTTCTTACATCTTTCCTTTTCCTCTTTCTTCTTCTTCTTCTCTTCGTATTAATTAACTTTCACGATAAAACGTAAAAAAAAAAAAAAAAAAACGTATCTACTCGGTTTTTTTTTCGTTTCCCATTCTTCCTCTTTCTTTATTCGAAGCACGATATTTTTGTAATACCCTTCATCGATTTGCATCTATGCTTCGTGTCTCTGTTCCTTTTTTCGGTTACCCTCTTTCTTTTTTTCTTTTTTTTTTTTTTGATCGTTGTTGTTGTCGTCGTCGTCGTTGTTGTTCTACCTAAAAAAGAAAACATAACGTTTCGATTACAAAAGGGAGATCGTATGGATTCGTTGGAATACAAGATATTCGGTGTCGAGTTTTCTACGTTGAATGAATTGAATAAACGAACGAATGCTGACCCATATAAATCGTTGTTAGAGCACGAGAGAGAACTGTTGGTGGTACGTGTTAGAATAACAGCAAAAGGGAAAACCAAAGACCATGGCGTTTATTCTCGTCTTTATAGACTAAAAGAGCAAGAAAAGAACTGTCTCACAGCGGGCGTCCTGAATCTCTTTCGAATAATCCCTGAACCGTTAGATAGGCCGATAATGAGGCAGTATAACAAAAAGTTATTAGAAGAGCATTATCGTCAGTTTGTGATATGTAAGAGAGAACAATGTGAATTTTAATCGTCTTTAATCTTTTTTCTTTTTTTTTTTTTTTAATAATTTATATTTAAATAAATAATAAGCAATTGAATTATAACATATTCAATGATATTTTAACATTAATTTAAGATAATATATACATATACATATATATATATATATATATATATATATATATATATATATATATATACATATACGTTGAGGTAAAAAATTGTATGAAATAGATTGTGGAGAAAACGATAGATCGTGACCTATTAATTTTCTAAATTAAATAGAGTAAAAATAAAATTAAGATAATCGACGAATAAGAGATATTAATTCTCGAGATTCTCACGTTTTAATGAGGGATCGATTTTACAGAAAAATGTTCGACTAATATTAATATCTTGAATTCCGTTGAATCAGTCGAGTCTCTTGGAGAGTCTCGAAGCGAAGAAAAGCGATACGAATCGTCGACGTTTCGAGCATTTCTCTCCTTCTCACCGTGGCTCTCTCTCTTTCTCTCTCTCTCTTTCTCTCTTTCTCGTTTAATCATGATCTCATTTAAACAAACGAGCCGTTTGAAATCGTGCCTAAAATCCAGGAAACCATCGTCGGTCCTTCCTCGTCGGTGCATCTTATTGTCTCGCGTCGTTTAGTTTTAAAGTTCGAGCACGTTCGTGTTTCTCGAGGAAATCAGCTTCGTGGCTCTTCACGTTGTCCTCCAGATTCGTATAATTTTCCATTCAGAAAATCAGACGTTAAGCTCCGAAACGAAATGTTACGAACGAATCATCTCTTCTTGTTGTATTTTTACTTTTTTTTTTTTTTTTTTTAGCGTGAACAGGTAGGTAGGTAGGTAGGTAGGTAGGTAGGTAGGTATGTAGGTAGGTATGTACGCCATTTATCGCAGATTTTAACGAGACACACGATTTTTTCGTTTCTCTCTCTCGTTATACCTTCAACTTTTAGCGAACCTATTTTAAAGCTCTACCCGATTCATTTCCATATAAAAATAGTTAAACGCGACTTATTCGGTATTTTAACTAACCACCAACCTATACCAAGAAAAAAGATGACGGCAAAGCAAAGAAGAAGTACTTGACATCATTCTTAAACGTTATATTCGTTATTCGAAATATTCTACCTTCATTTTGATCATCCTACGTTTTCATTTTTTTGTCCCCTCCCCCCTACCAATTTTATTTAGACTCTAGAAAGGTCTCGTCGACGAGCGACTCGATTTCTAAGGGCTGCTTTCGAATAAGACGGAAATAAAAATTTCTACGCGTTCGTAATAATATCGAAACTCTTTGGTCGATTTTTTTTATTTTTACTTATTTATTTATTTATTTTTTTTTTTTTTTTTTGAACATTCGAACATTTCTTTTCACATCAAAGGACCATAGTCCGGAGAGATGGAAGATCTTGTATATGGGAATACATGGTTCCTGAACGTTGGCATTTATGTGAAAAACGCGAGGGACACGAGCTCAGAGACTTTTGAAAAATGACATTGCTTCTCTTCTTTCGTATTCTTCGATCGAGAGACTCTCAACTAAAGCAAGAAAGACATAGATAAAGACAAAGAGTGAGAGAGAGAGAGAGAGAGAGAGAGAGAGAGAGGAAAAGGAAGGAAGATAGAGAGAATAAAATGGTGACTAGAAGGTTAAAGGACATGGAGAAAGAGTAGCTCGTAAGTTTGAGACAGAACGATCGTCAATGGAGGTGTCGGTGATAGAGATGGCTGATGGTGCCCGCGAAAGCCGCGATCATCGTCGAAGAAGAAACTTAAGGCTAGGCACGTCGACTCTTCGTCTTCTCGCAAGAGAAGAGCGGGACCATTAATCTTTCTTGACTTTGTGCCATTCCCTTGGACTTGTCCGTACCTCTTTTAAGACGCTTCTCTCCAGGAACGATGAAAACTTTTAGATAATCGTCTGGTATCAACGCTCATCTTTGTTCTTCTATAAGTAAAATAATGTGTAAAATACCATACATCATCGCGATCTTATGCATTGTAAAAACTTAATTGCATAGAAGAAGAAGAAGAAGAAGAAGAAGAAAAGAGAAAATAGATAAATAAAAATTATAGGATTAATTGCTAAAAACAACGTTCCCATTCGTTCCTCCGATATCGAACCTATTATTACTCGTTTCAAATAATTGTAAAAGGTGAGAGATGAATAAATTGAAACAGGGAAAATACAAGAGCCTCTATTATACGGGACAAATGAACCGTTTATTATTATGAAAATGGTTTTAATCCATTTGCCTTATTAACAAGATATTTAATGGCTTGCATTTTAATCGACTCAAAAATACTGATAAACGTTAATACATTCTTTTCGATTTTCGCGGGAATAGGAGTCGATGTAAATTCATTATAAATGATATTTTATGAGAGTTACTTGAAAAAGAATAAAAAAAAAAAAAAAAAAAAAAATAAATAAATAAATAAAATAAGTGGTTTTTCCATGGTCCATAAATTGACCCGATACTTTCATAATAAATGACTTTGCAATGTCATTTAATTTAAACGAAATCTATATTGACCAAACGTATATGAATACTTTAAAATCTGAAATGTACATTCTTCGTTAATAGAAAGTTCACGTTAAATTATAGACAAATTAATTTTTAATTAACCGTAATCTTTCTTTTCTTTTTTTTTTTTTTGTCAAATAATCGAATGGTTCGGCGCTTTCATAACGTACGGTTTAAAAATTCTTTTAATAGAATTAATCGCAAAACTCATCGTACACTTTGACATTCATGCTCTCTCTCTCTCTCTCTCTCTCTTTCTCTCTCTCTTTCTCTTTCTCTTTCTTGGCGGCACGTGGATATACGATACTTTATATAACCGATAAAGAAACAAATTTAAAGAACTTTACCGATCCAACGATGTAAAGTATGTAAAATATATAATGCCTATCTACATTATACTAAGACGATGGTAGAAAGCTAAAGATCGATGCTCGAGATAAACGAATTAGGTAGATCCCTATCGAGAACTTTCCTTTAGTCCAATTTGCGAACATCGAAACTTTATCTCACGTAGCCATATCAGAAGGGAATAGCACGAGACAATGTTCTTTGAAAATAAACTTAATGACGTGGTAAGTCATAGGCCACACCTACATTACATTTTAACGCTATCCACGTTGCATGACTATTTCTATCTGTCTGTCTGTTCGTTCGTTCTCTCTCTCTCTCTCTCTCTCTCTCTCTCTCATTATGTTTCCTTGACTCTTTTTCTTCGCTAAAGTCACGTGAACTTCCATCTTTCGTTGTTGGTTTCCTTTGATCAAGGAATCCTTTTAAAAAAGGATGCTCCTATTCGCAGTGATTATGGTACGTGATGGAGAGTATCTTGAAAACGCGAAAGTCAAGAACGAAGAGAGAAATCTTTGGCGAAGTTTTGCCCGTCCTTACGTTCAAGCGAAGTTTCAATCAAGTTTTTGACTGAAAAATTGTACGTACCAAACGTACGTTTATATCGTCCGCATTCTGTGATAGAAAAATTTCTACGAAAACCCGATTCGTCTTATAAACGTTGTCGATGAAAGAGGCTACCAGTTCTCTTTTCTTTTTTTTTTCTTTTCTCTCTTTTTTTTTTTTTTTTTTTCTTTTAATCCCTAGCGTTATTGACGGTATTTTCACGACTTTGCTTTTCACCAGTCAACTTTTTACGATCGTTGAAAGCAACACGTTCGATGTCTAAT